>RJWH01008966.1:0-26177 GCA_004363575.1 Solenodon paradoxus | reverse complement strand
TATTTTCTGGATTTTGGTGCTACCATTTCAAATTATTTTCCTTAAGGTTCTCTCCTTTTGTTTTATTCCACCTCGCTTTTGAAAGATATTTTCCCTAGAGTTCTAATTTAGCAATTATTTTCATTTGGAACATCAAAGAAATCATTTCATTGTTGTCTAGCTTTCATCACTTATTTTATCAAATGAGATAACAGTGCTATTGTTGTTCTTTTGAAAGCAATGACATTTATCCTCCAACTTTTGAAAGATTTTACTCTTGGTTTTTGTTCTTTAGGAGATTAATTATGACAAACCTAGCTATAGTTTTTTAATATGTATTTATCCTGAATGGGGTTCACAGAGTTCCTTCAATCTGTGACTTGATGTGTTCCATCACTTGAGAAAATGTTCAGCCATTATCTTCAAAATTGTCATCTGACCCATTCTATCTCTTTTTTCCTTCTGGCACTCTAATTACATATGCAACTGAACTTTTTCACTGTGATCTACCTCTCATAATTTTTTAACTTACTAGGCTTGTGTGCACGTTTGTGTATATGTGTTTGTATTTAGCCCTTATATATGTAGTACCCTTGGGAACCTCAAAACAAGTGATGGTAATCATCAACTGATAGAGTATGCTTTTAAAAAGGGAAGTAGAGAGAAGGCATTTACTGTTTATTATTTAAAAATATGTGACAAATCTACTCAGATAATTCATCAAACAACATAAAAATTTAACTCAGTATGCCAATAACTGCTAGTAAAGCACATCTCTGTACTCCTCCCACTTCATCAATTTTCTTTTTTTTTTTTTTCAAGGGAAACATGCAGACAGGAAGGAAGGTAAATAGGGAAACAGGCAGGGAGAAAGGAGGAAGAAACACTTTATTTATTTTTATTTAGCTGTTCATTACGGTTGTTGCCACCAGCCGCAGGACAAAACCCAGGTCCTAGGAATATGTGTGGACTATGCCCAGCTAGAGGAAGCAGACCCAACCACTATCTACCATGGCATGCCTCATCTATTTTACACAGTCAACATTCATTAAACCTTCTATAAGACACTTCTAATATACATAAACCATAAATTCATCCTTCACTAAGCACCTGCCACTTTCCATTTTTACTCATCTAAATTAAAATCTTCACGATCACACATTAACTACTATATACATAGGAGGAGCTAGTCAAGCTGTTAACAGCTGACATTCACCAAAATAAATGGAAAATAAACTAGAAGACATTACACATTCATTTTCTTTTTTACATTGTTTTATTTTTTTAATTTATCTCTGTATGATTATTAAGATGTTGAATTCATATTGCACCTCAGTCTGTGTACACATTCATTTTCAATTTACCTGTACTTTGGTTCATCACAAGTCTTGGAGGAGAATTTGTTTCTTCAGATTCTTCTGATGAGTGTGCCAGAAAGTCATGAAGCTTCTGCACCAATGTATTCAACTTGCTTTCACTATCAAAACAAAAAAATTATAAAATTTTCTTAGCCTGTCACATATATAATTAAATGTAAAGTTCCAAGAAACTGAAAACATATCTAATACTGTAAGTAGTCTAAAAGAAGGTAAAGTCAAAATAAAAACGAAATTTTCTTTACTTCACTGAGGATATGAAAATATGATAAACATTAACTTACCTGCATACTTACCTAAAAATCAAAATATAAATCAAAGGAAATGCTGATATAAGATTTTGCTTTAGATCACTTAATAATTCAGTAATTGATCAAATATATTTACTGAAAACTTATTTTCTGGAAGGTGTCAGTGGCTTTTTTGTTTATTACTCTATCTTCTGCTTGCCACAAAAAAATTGTGTAACTGACACAAAGATGAATAAAACATAGAACAGGACTTAGAAGATTTTATAGATTCACAGGGAGATACTTATGCAAATAAATTAGCACAGCAAATCCTATTAAGTTATACAATAGTTTTATCCCAACAGGGTTATAAAGTCAAAAATATAAATGTAGAAAGCAAACATATACCCCCCACCCCATTTTTAATAGAAAGTTTCCTAAACTTAAAAGAGGGAAAGCAGAATTAACTGATTTCATCAAAATTCAAATTTTTGTTTATCAAAGACACTATCAAAAAGTGAAAAAATAACCCACACAACTGAATATTATTTTCAAATGAGCTATCTTAAAAGGTATTAATATCCTTTTATAATATATCCTTTATAGTCTTTTGAAAGGATAATATACTTTTAATACTATAAAGAATTCTTTCAATTAAACAATAAAAAGACAAGCTAGTATCAAAATGTGCAAAGGACTTAGGTATACATTTCATCAAAATATACACACGGCTGACAAGCTTATGAAAAAAATGTTCAAAATTATTGGTTATTATGGAAATGCAAATCAAAGACACAAGGAAATATTTTGCATTTATTAAAACCTAATAATTAAAAATAAGTGTAGGCAACAGTTAAAGAAATTATATTCCACACACATTGATGATAGGAATGCAAAATGGTTCAGTCATTATGAAAACATTTCAAATGCAACTCAAAAAATTAGTTACCAAATGACCCTGAAAGTTCTGTCCTAGATATATATCAAAAAGAATGAAAATATATGCCCACACAAAACTGTACACAAATGTACATGATAGCAGGCAATATTCATAAGAGCCAAAAAAGCATAAAGTATCCAAAAGTCCATAACTAATAAATAATGGAATATTTTACCTCAATAAAAAGGAATGAAATAATGAAACATTCTAAACTGTAAATTACCCTTAGATACATAATACCAAAGAAAGCAGACAAAAATGTCATATAATTGGATAATTCCATTTATAGACATGAAATACCAGAATAGTTAAATCCATAGAAAAAGAAAGTACGTTATTCATTACCAGGTGATAAAAATGTTCTAAAACTAGAAAGTGGTGATTACACAATACTGTGATTTATTTAAAAAAATGTACAATAAAATGGTTTAAATGTTTAATTCTATCTAAATAAAAATGCCAAAAAAAGAAATTCAAAGAACTCTCTATCCAAAAACTGAAACATGTGCCTTTACCTCCAAAAATATGTATAACATTTAGAAAGCAAATTAACTTGAAAATAAAGTGAAAAACATTTATTTTAAATAGTAAATTTCTAATAAACAAAAAAGGACAAAAAATTAAGAGACTACAACTGGGTTAACAAAAAAGGGAGAAAAATCATTCAAACCTCACAAATAATCAAGAATGCACATTTGAAAATTTGAATGGCACGCTCTGGTGGCCTAGCAGTTTAAACCAGGGGCAATTCACATATATCCCAAGGTCCCTGGTTCAAGACCCAGGCGTGGGGAATCAAGTAATAAATTGAATAAAATAAAGTTCTTCTTTCTTCTCTCTCTTCCTGCCCGCCTGCTGCCTGTGCTCGCCTTCATTCCTGCCTGCACCTTTCCTTTAATAATAAAAACAGTGAATTAAAGTAACAGTGTGTCAGGTCTTTCTCAACTATGCAATACCCCCACCGCCTCCATTCAAGTGGGGCACTGGGCCCCAACACCAGTAGCACCCTGTACCACTTTCCTAATGTTTAATAAGGAAAAAACAAACACACTTAGGGTTAGAGACAAAAAACAAATGAGATATAACAGACATACTGCAACTAGAGATCTTACATGTGGTTTTGGTTGCTATGTTTGGGTGAAGAGGGTTGCTTTACAAAATTCTGAATCAAATTTACCTCTAGCTTAAAGATACCAGAAAGGTATGATTTCTCAGTTTTTGCTATAACCTTCCTTGGGAAAAGAGTCAAGTGCACAAAAAAATGTATCAAGTCATTCAGTGTCCTTAATATTAAATTAGAAAATGAAACCAGAGGTAAAAAAACAACACATGTCAACCTATAGCACACAAAATTTCTTGCAACCAAAATTTTATGAAGTTAATTATGTCATGCTACAGCTTGTCCCATCAACAGATAAAACAAAAGCAAAATGCTGTTTTCTAAAAATAAAAGGAATGAATGTGCCCTGGCATAGTAGCAGTTTGGTCCACAGCCTCTGGCCAAAAGTGCAGTTACATACATCCCAAGGTCATGGGTTTGTGTGCCATGGCTGGGGTGGGGGGCAAAGAAGAGCAACAAATAAAACAAAGTGCTTCTTCCTCCTTTTTCTTCCATCCTGCCTGCTGCCCTACTAACCTTCTTTCTTGCCCATATCTTTTCCTTTAATAAAAATAATCAAAAGGAATAGATTCCAGTTCCAAGATGGCGGACAAAATTCTCCAGTTTGTCTCCTCCCCACAGACACAACAAAACCATTTAATAAACTACGACCTTTGAAAGTAACAGGCGCTCAGGTTCCAAGATGGCAGACTATTAAAATCTTGGGGTCACCTGCTCTTCAAACACAACAAAAGCACACCAATTTAGCAACCACAGCCTTCAAAAGGGATTGGGGGGATCATCATCTCCACAAAGAAAAACACACACCTTCATAATTGTAGGAACGAAAATCTGTCTCAGTATTATGATGCCCTGTTCAGAGATACCAGGTCCATAGGGAGAAAACAATGATATGGACACTCTCCTCAGAAATGAATGGACTGCCTACACAGTAGGTGCCAAAAAACTGAGAACCAGCTTTCATTCATGGAACCGAAAACATGTATGTGAAGGTAGAAAGAGGGATAGCTTCCTTGTGAGCTGAGAAGTTGCTTCTGTACAGTGCCACAATGGAGGCTGAAATTGCAAAAAAGCCCCAGGTGGAAACAGGCAAACCATCCAATGTTAGCAAACTTGTTTCAAAATGTTGGTGTTCATTTCAGTCATTCTGTAGGTGGTCAGAGACAAAAACCAAGGGTCTACAGCAAAGGTATCAATAGTGAAATTATTCCCTTAGAGTAGAATTCCGTTATCTGGCTCTCACAGGAAAAATAATTGAAAGGGTACCATGAAACAAAGAGTTTCTCACCCACTTGGGGTTACCGCTGAACATTTTACTATCTGCTTAATACTACCAAGTGCTTCCATCCAGAGTCTCAAGGGCTTGTTTGCTGCCCACTGCTGGGACTGTGACACCTCTGGAAGACTGAGGGATTTTTATAGGCGACTGTCTACAAGCAGGGACTGTGGCTTACTTGCAGGTGGGGGTAAAACAACTCTTGGGTCTCTCTACTTGAACCGTGTTCATGCCTGTGATTATGGGAGAAAGCTCTGCATTCCCTATGCCAACTCCAACTCCAAAGGCTGGACTCTCAGGCCTCAATACAAGGCTGATTCTAGAACTTCAACAAAATGATGAGTGCTGAATTCACAAAACTAAAGGAAGCCAAGAATTCCAGACCAACACCCAGGCCTATACTATGCAGTTGATACGCTAACACAAGGACTTTACACCAGAGAATCTGTAGAAATACACACAGAATGCCAAATAGAAAGGAGAGACACAGAAACATATGCAAAATGAAGAACCAAAACAAAACTCAAGGGGAAAATACAAATGCAACAGAAGTAAACTACCTGAAAAAGACTTAAAGCAACAGTTTTCATGGATTCACAGAAATCAGGAAAACAATGGAGGAACAAGAAAAGAACTACAATAAAGATAGTGAAAATATAAGGGAGTCCCAAACAATTCATGGAGCTATATAACACAACACAGAGGCTCAACAACAGACTGAAAAAAAATTCCAATCAAATCACTAAAGTAGAAGATGAAACAATGGAATGAACCCAAACAGAACAACAAAGTCAAAAATTAAAAGAAACAAAGGAAACATACAAGACCTATGGGATAACATCAAAAGGAACATTATCATAGGGGTAGAAGAAAAAGAAGGAAGGCATAATGGGGCAAAAACAAATTTGAAGAAACAATGGCTGAGAATTTCCCTATCCTGATGAAAGAAACAGACAGACCCACTAAGTTCAGAGTTCAAAAGAAACACCAAAATTTATATACCAAGACACACTGCAATTAAAAAGACAAAAATACAAGATAGAGATTCTTTAAAAAAAAAAAGGCCAGAGAGAATTAGTTAGATATAAAGGAGCCCCCATGAGACTGTCAGCAATTTACCAGCAATTTATTGGCTGAAATATTACAAACCAGAAAGGAATGGCATAATATACAAAAAATGATGAAAAAATTCCAACCAAGGATACTATACCCTGCTAGATTAACATTTAGAATTGAAGGAATGATAAAGAGCATTACAGACAAGCAAAAAAGGCACTAAACTGTTTTAAAAAATTACTAAAAGAAGTATAATAAAGTGAAAAGAAACCCCACCCACCTAGATGCACCAAGATATCAAAAAATAAAATAGAATATGGGGAGGAGTAAAATGTAAATGATTAGAATGACCTCGAGACTACTTTCTTTAAAAGTTAAAACAAGTTATAAACACAAAAACTTATGAAAGCCCCAGAGTAATGCTCTTATTCATATGTGGAATATAAAAAAAACAAAGCAAACAAACAAAACAATCCATGAACGTTGACAACAGAACTCAGTAAATTTAGCAACAGAAGTTACTAGCAGGGAAGGGAATGGGAGCAAATGGTGGTGGGAGTTCAATGAACAGTAATAGAAGACTTTTGGTGATTTGGTGGTGAGAGTGGTTTGTTGACATATATTTATGAACAGTGAACCTACACATATGTGTTTGTATTATTTTGTATCCAGTTTCACAGGAAGCATGACCCAACTGACACCTTGATGTTAGACTTCTAGCTCTCAGAACTGGGAGAAAATAAAATTTTACTGCTTTAAAAAAAGGAAAAATAAATCACTTGTTTTATTTCTGCCAAAAATATATATAACTTTAATCTTAAGGAAACATACAAATCCAAACAGAAAGACACTCTAAAACAATTTGCTTATACTTTTCAAAAATGTCACAGAGTGAATAACGATGTAGTATTGACAATGGAACACCATTCGGCTATTTAAAAATAAAAAAAAGATGAGGTGTTGAGTCAGGTGTTAAGCCCATGCCCAGGGAGCAGTTCACATATAGACCCCAAAGACTCAGGTTCACAGCCCATGACCAGGGGGAACTAAAACATTAACAACTTAAATAATAATGTTTCTTCTTCCTCTTTCTTTTGATCCTGCCTGCTGCCTGCCTGCCTTCATTACTCTTTAATAAAAAAAAAAAAAAATGAAATGCTATCATTTGGACCAACATGGATGAATCTAGAGGGAATTATGCTCAGTGAAATAAGTCAGAGAAAGACAAAACAAGTATGATTTCGCTCATGTGGTACATAAAGAAACCAAGTGAATGAATCAAATCAAATAAAAAGACTCAGTCTGTAAGACAAAATTAGTTATTATCAGAGAGGACAGGCAAGGAGTAGACAAACTGAGAAAAAGGGGTCAATTATGTGGTGAAAGCATAATTGAACTGTTAGTGGTGATGTAGAGAATAGTAATTTACTATAAACACATGTCAATTTAAATGATGCACACCTTAAACCTATATGTTATACGATGGGACTTCAAAAATGTTTTAAAAAATGTAAATGGTTAAAAAATGGAAGAAGAGAAGGAGGGAGGGAAGGAGGGAATCAGCGAGGCAGGCAAGCAGTACTTTCGCTTGTTTATTTTTGGTTGACCCACCACCACACTACCAGCCTCCACCTCTGGTCCTTGGGTTTTACATTGTCCATGCCTTAAGCTGCCACCTTAGCAAGAGCCATGAGGGCAAGAAAAAAATTCATTTTTTTTGCTACCCTGGTATGGGTCTGAAACCCAATCCGTGGCTTTCATAGTCTGCACTTTAGCTACCAGAACCACAGAGGTGGGGCAAAGCAGGTAACACTTTTAAACATATCACTCTGATAACAAAACGACAAAAACTGAAAATTTTAGCATAGCATAAAAAGCCTTTTCAAATCTGACCCAACTACCTTCTTTTTTTCAGCTCTGCCTCTCATATCCTCTCCAAACACACTTAATGTCTTGCTGTTCCCTAGGCACGCAGGTCTCTTCTACCAAGTCTCTAGACATGCCCTTTCCATCACCCTAGAGCATCTCTCCTCCTAACCACCAGACCACCTTGCCTAAAGACCTAATTCCAAATTGCCATATCTCTTTTATTCCATTTATTCCTCCACATAGATCAGTATCAATTATAAAAGCCTGTCATTTAGAACACTGGTTCTCAACTGGGAGGATAGTGCGGCCCCCTTGTCCCCACTTCTCACAGGGACCATGGCTTATCTCCAAACATTTCTGGCTGTCACAACTGGGGATAGGCAGTTTAACTGTCATCTAACAGAGGTCAAGACACAATGCACACACAGGACAGCATCCCAAAACAAATAATTATCTGAACCAAATAGCTATTATGCCAAGGTTAACTAAACAATCTTAAACAATTCTTGGCTCACATTAAGCCTTAAAGTGCATATCAAAATAGAATAAAACATTTACTGAAAAAATTCAGAAACATAAAGAGATGTATAATATGGAACACTACAGGCACAAGAACAGTCAAGACAATACAAAGAAGAATAACATAGGATTTTCATGTCCTATCTGATATCAAGTTTCATAAATGCTAGATATTAAGAAAATGTGGCACTGGCATAGAGAATAAAACACCAGGAATGACAATGAATCCAATGCTAGAGCAAGGCACTCTAAAATTCTACCTCTCCACTGAGTCTACATATCAAAAACTTAAAACCACCAGGGGAACACAATAGAAAAAGCTGGTAAGCTTTGGTATGGGAGCACTGTGATGTTTTAATTTATGCACCTATCATACCCCACTCTCCAGCTAGCTGGTAGTCATGAAGATAGTGACAACATTTCTACTGCAACTTGCAGATGCCAAAGGAAGGAATATGGACCATCTTAAAGAACTGTGGGTTTTTTGGGTTTGTTTTCATCTCTCTGGTCATTATCTGATGGATTGACTCAGAGGTTTGCTTTCTTTCACCCAGTCGGAACTTTCTCAGAAGGAATAAGTTCCTCAGATGGAGGAGAGAGAGGATTGTTCAAAGCATTTAATGACAAATACACTAGCCACTGCCCATGAGGCAAGGGATAACAAGTTGAGTTAACAGACTAAACAGACTAACAAGCTGGGAAGAAAGAAGGTAAGAAAAGAGATATGGGAGGAAACAGGTTTCTAAAAAGTTCCTGCAAATAACAGGGAATTTGGAAGGCCACAAATATGCCCAGGTCTGAACACATGATCAGAAAGAAAAAACAGTAAAAAGGTCATAAGCTTTTCAAATCAGGTTAAGCACTGAGTGTTGTCCTCAAACAATGAGCCAATCTACAAAACTCAAGAGTTGCTTTGTATTGGTGCATGGGTTTTTTTTGGTTTGTTTCTGATTGTTTGACTTTTTTTTTAATTTCTAGGCATTTAAGGAAATCGGTCAAAAGCTGCAACTCAGAAACTACCAGAACAAATATTATACTATCCACACACAACAAAGAATACAGGTTTGCTTTGCTATCCTATTTGACATGATTAGGTAGGTTGTGGGGAAAACACTGTTACATTTAATTTATACGGAAAAAATTTCTGAGGGTTCCCAGATCAAAAAAAAAAAAAACCTATCAAATCATACCAAATAGGAAGTCTACTTTTGTATAGCAAGATAATCCTGCACAGTCTTTATGAAAGTAGGTTAGAGAGTTCAATAAGCAGAAACTACAACTCAAAACAAATAGCAACAAACCATGGGGAGGGGGAAGAACCTGCTTTTCGGAATTACGTTATATTAAAATTTTTCATTTTCAACAAAAAATTACAAACATGTAAAAACCAAAGTATGGCCCATAAAAAAATGAATTAACAGACCAGTGAGAGCAGACTCCGTATGAACAGGTTCCAGGAGAGCAGCCCAGGGCTGTCCAGCCCCAACCTTCTTCCTGTTTTCAGCAAAGAGACCATATCAGTCTCTACAGTGTACGCTCAAGTCACTCATTCCAGTAGGAAGATGGAATTGCTAACATGTATGAAAACCAATAATTCCTCCACAACCTACTCCACAATGTAGTGGAATAACCGTCTGAACAATGTAAACCCACTTCTCCTAAGAAAACTGCCCTTACCAACATATGTGCCAACAAGCTCTCCATGAAATCATTCCTGCAGCTGACACCAATCTGTGAGCTTGTTTCCATCTGCCCTAAGTAACACAGAGAGAACACTGCTGCTGCCTGTGAACCTAATCAGACATCCATTCAGAGGGTGCTTAATCTTGAATGTACCAGCCTCCAAAAGGGTGAAGTGAATTTCTGTCGTTTTTAAGGTCACTCACTCTACGGTATTGTTATAGCAGCCCGAGTGGACCAATACCAAATCAGCCAGTATCTGTCTCTCCATGTTTCTTCCTCTGTCTCTGTCTCTGTCTCTGTCTCTGTCTCTGTCTCTGTCTCTGTCTCTGTCTCTCTCTCTCTCTCTCTCTCTCTCTCTCTCTCTCTCATATATATACACACACACATACACACACATACATATATAAAATATATAAACACATAAATACATACATACATACATATGCATATGCACATACATAAATACATAAAGATCTGTATAAAATTGTATCCTGCTTTCCATTTCCAATTTTAAAGTGTTTCTTAAAAAGAAAGTAACAGAAACTATCACTGAAGCAGCATAGATGCTGCATTTAGGCAAGGATTTCAAATCAACTCTCTTGAAAAGCTAAAGGAGATGATTCGGTGGAGGGCAGGGTATACGGACATATTTATGAGGAATAGAGAACCTAAACATACATATGAACTTATTTTAATGTGTAAAAATAAAAATAATTAATTTTTTTAAATGCTAAAGGAAAAGATGGACAAAGAACTAAAAGAAAACAACCTGTCTCATCATAGTAAGACTATCCAGAAAAAGAAATTATAAAAAAGAACCAAATACAATTCTGACACATGATCAGTGCAATAACAGGCATGCCCTATTGCTGGCTCAGTGGTTAAGTCTGCATTCTCTGGTGCAGTCCACATAATGCCAAGGATCTGGGTTCACACCCGTGGTTGGGGAAAACCTTGATGAACAACTGAAGAAATAAATAAATGCTTCCTCCTCCTCTCCCTTCCTGCCTGCCTGCCTTCCTACTTGCCTTCATTCCTGATTGCTTCCTTCCTCAAACAGATAAAAGTTTTTCATAGTTTAAAAAAAGTGCAATAACAGAAATGAAAAAGGTCACCATAGCAACTGAACAGAAACTTAGGACAAGGAGAAGGAAAAAATATTCATGAAATTAAGATAGCCCCATTGAAATTACCCAGTATGTAGCATGCACTGGTAGAGCAGCCATTAGGCTAACCGTCTCTGAAAGCCAGGTCACATACTCCCGGGTGCTAGACCCAGATCCAGAGGGAAAGAGCCAGTGTGAACTAAATAAGGAAAATAAAATGCTTATTTTCCCTCTCTCTTTCTGCTTGCCTGCCTAGTTACCTTCATTCCTGCCTGAACCTTTCTTTTAAAAAATTACCCAGTATAAAGAGCAGAAAGGATAAAAAAAATGAATAAATACAGCATCAAAACCTGTTATACACCATCAAATATACCAATACAATCCTAAGTCATAGAAAGAGATGAGAAAAGTGAACAAAATTAAAATTTGCATAAATACAAGCCCAAAACTTCCCAAATTTAATGAAACACATGAATCTACATATCCAAAAAAATTCAACAAACTCCAAGGAGGATAAAAAGATATCCACACTGAGACAAAATATAAACTATCAAAATCCAAAGAATAACAAAAAAGAAAAAACAAGAAAAATGACAAGAACAAGGGGTCTTCATTAAGATTAACAGTTGAACACACCATGGAGACCAAAAACAGTGAGATGATATATTTGGAGTGCTAAAAGAAAAACTGCTAACTAAGCATTGTATATCTAGTAAATATATCCTTGAAAAAGGAAGGAAAGGGACCCAGTTCCAAAATGGTGAACTGTTAAGATCGCGAGCTCACCTACTCCCCACAGAATAACTAAGAAAACACCTATTTAGGAACTATAATCTTTGAAAACAAACATCTCCACAAAGAAAGAGGAAATGCACTTCCACAAAAGGCAGGAGAAGGTGATCTGTCTCAATGCCACACCACCCTGTTTGGAAACTCCATGACTGCAGGGAGAGACAAGCAAAAAAGATACTCTCCTGGAGATAAAGGGCTTTCTCCCACAGTGAGCACTCCATACCTGGCAACTGGCTTTCAGTAATTGATCCAGGAGCCTGGGCATGAGGTAGAGAGTTCTAGTGTCTGTGAACTGAGATGCCACCTTCTCACAATGGCTGCATTGGAGGCCACCATACTCTCTGGCAGCCACAGTCTTGTGTTCTAAGAATTTTGATGAGATATGTCTGCTCACTTTGTTTTGTTTCTTTATACTACACATATGAGTGAAATCATACTGTACTTCTTATTTTCTTTCTGGCTTACTTTGCTTATTAGCACGATCACCTCCAGTTCCATCCAGGTTGTTGCAAAACACATGATTTCGCCCTTTTCAGTAGTTGGAGAGGAAATTCTATTTTTTTTATTTAGAATTGCTTGATCTTTTAAAACAGGTTTCAAATAAACTTGCCTAAATAAAAAATAAAATAAAATAAACAACAATGACATGTCACTTCATGCCAGCAGAGTAGTCATAATTAAAGAAAAAAAAGAATGAAAGAAAATAATGTGTTGACAAGGCAAGAATGTGGAGAAATTCGAACTCTCATACACTGTTGATGGGAAGGTTAAGATGTGTCACTGCAGAAAACATTTTGTTGTTTCCTCGGTAAGTTAATAACAAAATTACTAAGACTCAGCTAGCCCAGTCCTTGGTATATATACCCAAGAGATATGAATACATATATCCAAACAAAATACGTACACACATATTCACAACAACCAAAAGTTAGAAACCACCCAAATGCCCATCAATTGGTGAATGGATAAATGTGATACATCCAATCAATGGAGTATTATTAAATCATAAAAAGAAAATGAAGTACTGAGACACATTACAACATGAGTAAAATATACAAATAACAAGGTTAATAACTCACATCTTTGTCCATTAATATTTTCCTGTTCAGCCTGAGTAATCTTTAAAATCTGTTTTTAACTTCATGGGTGAAAATGTAAAAAGTTATCTTCATATTTGTGGCAAGAAAAATATAATCAAATGATTTATTAAATATCTTGCCTGTGTTCTTTATTTTTTAATTTAAAAGCACTTAAAAGCAGAACATAGGTATGTCTTGTTTTATTAAGCTTGTACCAATAACACTTACTTAAGTAAATAAACACTTCAGAATTTGCCAATTCAAGCTTTCCATAATATTTAATGAATGATAGAAGACTGAACAAAACTAATCTATTGTTTTAAATTCAAGGATATAAATACTCTAACGCAGGTAAGACATAAATTTGAGAAATAAAGGATCAATATTTGAGTACTATCAGTGTTTTTCCTTATTAATAAGTTTAAATGGTGGTCTCTATGCAATACTCAAAATAAATATTTTAATTGCAATAAGTCATCACGACAATGTGGGCCAAATTACTGAGAAAGTCAAAAAATGTTACATTTTATCAGACACACTGATTTTGGGGGGGTAGAATACTTATTGATAGACCTTTGATTTACAAAATAATATAATTCTGTAAGTGCACCACTCCTCAAATATATGACACATCCTGGCCACCACCAAATTACCAAAGTCCTTCACCATTGTCCACTGAACCCCACCACCACTTGCCCTGATCCCCATGCTGTTCCCAAGTGGTAACCTCACTTCTGCTGTTAAAGTCCAAGGATTGATTTTCTGTAGTCTGTTCCTATGCTTTCTTTATATTTCAAAATGAATGGCACACTGATTTTTTGCTTTATTAAAAACAGTTCATTTCATCAATATACTAATTCCTCATCCCCACACAAAGGCGGAGTCTTTAAATGGATACAAGAGGCTAAGAATGTGACCGGAGCAAGAAAGCAAAGCAAAAAGTTTTATTCCTGTAAAGGGCCTTAGGGGAGAACTGGCGTTCATTTTCTCCTCAGGAAAAAAAAAAAAAAACCAACCTATAATCTTAAGAAGTATTAGATGTCAGAGGCAGAAAATAGCACCTGTTTCCACAATTCCTCCTTCAAGTCAGGTAGGTAACTGTAGATCCCATACAGAATAACCAGTTAAGTATTTAGAATTCAGATATCAGAGCCAAATCATAGAAAACAGTAATAAGTGATTGGCAGTTTTAGGGATACAAATTATTTTAAAATTCTTAATAATATACTTGAAATGGGGAAAAAGAAGTTGTACCCAAAAGTCATCTTTATCTACCTTAAAATCCCATCTTTTACTCAAGTTCACTCTACCCCTATTCAAGTACTACAGGATTATTCTATTTTTTCAGTATTTCCAAATGGTAAAATATCTGTCACCTCATGCTCAAAATATTCAAAGGTCATCCGTATTTATAAATAAGGACAAAGTGCAAATTCAAAAAAAAACATCATTGAAAGTGCTCTGCAGGGTAAGTCACAATGACATTACAATCTTACCATACATACCCTTAGCTCAAAAAAAGTTCGCTTTTCCCTCTTCTCCCACTGAATCGTCTTTTACTTCTCTTAGAATAAGCAACACATTCTGCTTCTAGCTCCCTGTTTAAAACTCAAGAGTACTCAGGGCATATCCTCTGCAGTTCAGGCAGCTGAGATGCCGGCATGAGGACCATGTAAAGCCCAAGGAGCCTGGTTCACAGTAAATAAAGATGATTCCTCCTCCTCTCCCTTTTCCTTTCTTAGTAGGAGATGTCAACACCCCACTTAATGGACACATCAACCAGGCAGAAAATTAACAGGCAAAGAGCAGCATCAAATGCCCATTTGAAACAGGTCTAATTGACATATACCGAACAGTTCATCCAATGACTACATATTTCACTTTCTTCTCAAGTGTGATTGGAACATTCTTAATTAAGGATAGATCATATGTTGGAACACAAAACATGTCTGAAAAATGTACAAGGATCAAAAGCATACCAAGCATCTTCTCTAGCCACAGTGGCTTAAAACTAGAAATCAACTACAAAAGGAAAGCTGGAAGACCCCAAATTATTTGGAGACTGAACAATATGCTTCTGAATGACTCTTGGGTAAAAAGGATATCAAAGAGGAACTTAAAAAATACTTAGAGACCAATGAGAATGAAAACATGGGCTACCAAAATCTATGGGATGTAATAAAGCCAGTACTTACTAAGAGAGAAGTTCACTGCAACCCAGGCTCACCATAAGAAACAAGAAAAAGCACGAATAATCAATCTAACTCTACATTTAAAGCAACTAGAAAAAGAACAATTAAAGCCAAAATTCAGAAGAAAGGAAATAATAAAAATTCAAACAGAAATAAACAAAATAAAAAACAAAGACAATCCAGATGATCAATTAAATAAAAAGTTGATTCTTTGAAAAAACAAACAAAATTGACAAACCATTGGCTTATACTCACAAAGAAAAACAGAGAAAACTCTTATAACTAGAATCAGAAATGAAAGGGGAGAAGTTACAACAGATACCACAGAAACACAAAACATCCTGAGACTACCATGAACAGCTCTATGCCAAATAAGTAGATAACCTCAAGAACATGGGCAGATTTTTTTAGAAACATACAGTCTATCAAGACAGAAGTTGGAAAAATTGGAATATGGAAATCCCATATGATCCCGCCATCCAACTTCTGGGTATTTACCCGAAAGATACAAGAACACTAACTGGTGGAGATTTATACACCCCCATGTTTATTCCAGCCCTATTCGCAATAGCTAAGCACTGGAAACTACCTAAGTGCCCAACATCTGATGAACATATAAAGATGTGGTATATATATACACAATGAAATACTACACATCACTTAGAAGAGATGAGTCTTGTCATGTGAATCTACATGAATAGACCTAGGTGCACTATGCTAAGTAAAATAAGTCAAAAGAAGAAAGATACATACCAGATGATCTCATTCATAGTTGGAATCAAACAGACAAAACAAAGGAACAGATTAAACAAAGCCTACCCTGGGACACTTACAATAGAACTGAGACTACCAATATTGAATGGGATGGGGGAGGGCAAAATTGATGGCACAGAGCCCACTGGACAATGGTGAAGAACATTTGATAATTTGGTGCAGGGTAGGGTGTGTTGATACACATCTAAGGAATGGAGAAACTGTACATATGGAGAACCTACAGATAAGTTTATTTTAATTTGTAAAACAAAATTACTGTAATAAAATACAAAATATAAAAAACAAAATGAAGATAAAGGCTGCTAAGAAATCCTCAAAAGAAAAAAAAAAGGTGATAAACTGAGCATTGATTAAAAATCCTGACATCATTTAGGCCCCTTAAATATTTTCCCCCATCTCTAAACTGAGATACTCAATAAGCTGGTGTGGATGCACAACAGTCAGTTTTTTTAAAGATATATATTATTTTATATTTTTAAGTAACAGGTCCAGTCACTTTAATATGAAACATTTACTCTTAGTTTTATATTTTTAGTAAATAGTCAGAATACACCATGAAAATTCAATTTGCTTTAGTTTTGAAATTTGGGAGTATCTGAGGGAGCTGGAAGGGGAAAAACAAGAAAAACTTTCCCCAAATCTATAAAAATTAACGAAGTGTAGCTTCAAATCTCTAAGTAGCAGAGCATGTCAATTAATAATCTTTGTTAAAAGCAAAATATTTTAAACATAGTAAAAACAAAGTTATCATGTGCATCCTAATAAAAGTGTGCTAAACAGACATATTACTTTCTAGTATTCCTAGCAAAACACATAATCACAAGGAAACATCAAATTCAAATTAACTTGGCTGACTTCTTCAAAAAATAGAAGGAAAAAATTGCCAAGATGAACATCTCCAAAATAAATAAAACTAAAGAGATATGACAATGAAATGCAGTATGTTTTTCAGAATTAGACCCTGAACCAGAAAAAAAATTGTCTTTCACTATAGAAGTCATTATGAAACAATTGGCAAAATGTGAACAAGGTCTACAGATCAGAATTAGTACTGTATCAATGTTAAATCTCTAATTCTGGTAACTATACTGCAATTATGTAATAAAATATTCCTATTTGAGGGAAATAGATAACTGAAATATTTAGAAGTAAATGGACTTCACATCTGCAATTTACTCTCAAATGATTCAGAAATAATTATTAATAAAGAATAATAAAGAAAAATGGTGGCACACCCTGGTGGAATAGCAATTGAGCACAGTCCACATACATCCCAAGGTCCCAGTTTCACGTCCTGGGGCTGGCAGGAACAACTAAGATGAACAACTAATTAAATAAATAAAATTATTCTTCCTCCTCTCTCTTCCTGCCTGCCTATCTCTGTTCACCTTCATTCTTGCCTACACCTTTCCTTTAAAAAAAAAAAGCAAACATGGTAAAATATTATCATTCACTAAACCTGAATAAAAGACATAAAAGGATTTTTGTACTAATTTTGCAAATTTTCTATAAGTCTGAAATTATATTTTAACTTTTTATTTTGAAATACAGCAAAAATGTGATGATTATTCTTTATCTCTTGAAAGCAGATCAAATTAATCTCGTAAAATTAGTTATAAAAATAATTCCAAAAAGCATTCAGAAAGTATTACACAAGATCAGTGAGACATTTAACTAAAATGATGCCTTAATATCTTTGATAAGCATATATTTTTTTAAATATCATTTTTTAAAACATGAAATGGTTTGCCTTTTTGAGAAGGAAAAGACTAAGACATACAGACTAGCGGAAATGTATATTAATACAAATTGTAATACAAATTGCTCCATGGGGACATGGAGACAAAGTGGAATACTTGTTCTTGTCACATGGTAACAGTAATCAGTAGTAACTAATACTTGAATATTTATTTTGTTCCAAATACTAATCCAAGAGCTTTGTGTCCATTAATTCATTTATTCCTCACTGGTCAAAGAACTATTGGGTGATTGAATTAGCACCTTTTGCAGGGTGACAATTATAATCAGTTCTGCAATCATGTAACAAGAATTTCTAACAATCACAAGGTTATGCAAAATTGTGCAATGAACACACCATGGGACTCATAAGAAAAATGGGGTTAGAAGCACAACACTCAAATAATTTCATCAGTGACACACTTTTAAAAAAGAATTAGTTACTAAATAAAAGGTAACATTTTTCACAATTTACACGTTAAGGGATTATGAAATACACAAATACAACAATAAATATGGAACTTTACCTTGAAAAAGACCTGAAGTTTGCTTGTGGAAGTGGGCATCAGAAGGATTGCAGCTCATGAATTATTGTGAAGTGATGGAAGGAGGGTTATCTGAAATCGGATGGAAAATTGTAACAACAAATGTGGATGGGTGTGGTTCATAACACAAGGGGTGAACTGAGGTAGCTGGTAGATGTTTGAGGTGTGTTCATGTATTTTAATGTAGCCCAATTCACCTGGGTGCAATTTCCTTCATTGACCCTGGGGCAAAGTCTTTATATAAAGGGACATATAGTAAATATTTTAGGCTTTGTAAGCTATTAGGCTTTTGTTGCAACTATTCAACTCTACAATTATAAAAGCAACCACAATAACGTAAACGAATGGATTTGGGTTTATTCCAGAAAAGAACTGTATTTACAAAAACAGGCCACTGGTTGGTGGACAAAGTCTGTTGACCTCTGACCTTGCAGAGAAAATCCTACATAAGCAAATGCAAAATTTGCCTATGCGCAAGTTATCCCTTGATATACCATCACGTTGGGACAAAAATCACATTTTCAAAATTATTATTATTATGGCAGAACTAAGTTTGGAATCCTTTCAAAATAGACCAAAAATAACTAATACAACTCAAATAAGTAAAACAGAAAATCAATATGGCTTACAAATAAATTATTTCTTATTTTGGATTTTATAAATCAAATGTCACCCAAAAGTCTACTGACCACTTCAAATGACAAAATTAAGATTACTAAGAATCATAGTCATTCAAAACCTGTGCATTAACTTCTACATAATCTTTAAGAAAAGTAGGTTACTTCTGAACAGAAATGATTAGGCTCATTCATAAGGACACATGTGATTTTTACAAGATCATCAAACCATAAAAGTTAACATACAAATTACACTACAAAATGAGTAAGTTCAGGCACAACCCTGTCACTCAGAGAGCTAAAGTGCAGGCCATGTAAAGCCCAAGGACCCAGTTCGAGACCCAGGGTAATAAATAGTTTAAAAAAAAAAAAAAAAAAAAAAAAGATGAGGCACACCCTGGTGTCTCAAGCGCTAATCAGCTGGGACATAGGCCACGTAAAGCCCAAGGAGTGGGAGCAGTAAAGCAGAGTAGTGACAAGTCAAAAATATATAACAAATAAAAGTGCTTCCTCACCCTCTTAGTTCCAAATGCTTTTTCCTTCTCTCCCTTGTCTTTTTCAAAAAGAGCCAAAAAAAATTCTAGAAATCTAATTACAGTATGGTGAATATAGTTAACAATTTATTTTTATACATGTATTATATAACACTGTATATACTTGAAAGTTGCTGCAGAGTACATATTAAATATTACATACCCCCAAAACAAAAATGGTAGTTACGTAAACTATGAGTTAACTAACCTTACTGTAATCATTTAAAAATATATACACATATCAAGTCATCATACTGAATAATTTAACCTTACACAATAGTATGTCTACTATATCTCAATAAAGCTGGAAAAACATACTAATTGCACAATGTATACATATTTATCCAGGAGTTGAGTTAAAGACTCTAAGTTGATCTTCCAAATAGCAAACACTAATGTATACAACATTCCTTTGCTCAAGTTATTCCCATTCCTCACATCTGGAATCCTCCCTCAGTCTTCCTTGTCAAAACTGTACCTATCCTCTAAGGGCCAGATTCAATTGCTCTCTCTCTAATAGTGTTCCCTGTACCCCATCAGAAATGTCTTCCTACTCTGAACTCCCACAGAAACTTAAGTTTTTACCCAATACAGCATTTATCACTTTATGTCCTGTTTCAAAACTATTTATGTACATCTTATTTTCTCTTCTGTGTAGAAAAGACTAATCTTTAGCCCTACCAAGCCCTCTGCCAGGACTGTCATTTTACACAGCCAAACCCTAACTGCTGACATCTTCAAGATTCAATTCAGATACTATCTCTTCTGTAAAACTTTCCCAGACAACCCCAAATTTTGGCTTTCTTTCATTTCTGATCCCTAGCTCAACCAATATACTTCCATTTTAGCACTGCTTTGTAACTGCTAATTTACTATCTCCCTTGCTAGATTAACAATGCCTTGAGGCAGAAATTTTTTTCATTACTGTTTGCAGAGTGCCTGACTCCTCCATATTTGATACTCAAGTAGTTGATCAATGAAACATTCCCCCCAAATATGAACAGAATACATATACATGAACACTACTGCCATACAAATAATTTCCTTTTTTTAAAGAAGAAAGGAAGGGAGAAGAGGAAGAAGCATTTTTTTAAGGAAGAGGCGGAGGAAGTAGTTTTGTTTATTTTTTATTGTTCCCCCTAACACGGGTCCTTGGGCTTTACATGATCCACACCCCGACTAACCACTTAGCACCTAAGCCACCAGGGCGCACCCAATAATTTCTTAAATATTTAGGGAACAATCAACAAGAAAGCTGGCCTACATAAAACCAAAACTGAGAGACTAAATCTCCCACACCGGATCTGAAAATAGTGACTACAGTGCAACATTCACAGGCAAAATTGCACAATTAGCTTGAACTATATAGATCTTTTCATAAATATCACCTTGAATCATAAAAAGAGCAAAAATGTAATACAATGGATATTCTGAGTCACAGTAACTATTAACAAACTTGCCGGCAAAGGTTTTCCTTTGCTATTGTTTGCCCAAGTACTTTCTTGAGCAAGTACATGATATTATTACAGATATTAGCAACAGGCTACCTATATCCTAACCATGTAACTTTTAAGGCAAAAAAGGTAAGCATACTTTGAATAAAGAAACTTCCCTTGTGGAGCTTAACAAAAAGCATTAAGTTATTTCACCAACAAAATGGGTTTATTCAGAAAAAACAAAAAAGGCAATTTAGAAAGTACATGTCTCATGATGAGATTCACATGCTCTTTTTGAAAAGGCCACCAACACTCTATACAGCCTCTGGTGGACCTCCTTCCTTTCACGTGGTTGAGGAAACAACATCATTTTGCAGCAGAGATGCAAAGTATGTTGAGTTCTGTTAGTTTGCCAATTTTGCATGCCTGGGCACTCTTTTCAAGTCTCCCAAACTCATTTAAATAGAATTTCTGTATATTAAGTTTCACACCTTCATGAATATCCTTCCTTCACCTATCCCTCAAAAAACAAGTAAAATTTTTAAATAAGACATTCAAATAAGCAGAATTATATATTTTTTTAATTTACGGAACATTTAATACAGTTCATTTTGTAAAAGACAAAAGCAAAAGACTAGGAGGAATAAATGATTTGTCCAAGATTGTACAATCAGTTAAGCAACAGAGCTCTAACTAGAAAAACTAGACTAGATTCAGAATTCAGCGTCTACTCTCTACACCAGTAGTTCTCACTTTTAGTCTCAGAACATCTTTACACTTTTAAATCACTCTTACAAATCCACAACAACCCCAAACTAGTTTATTGTCTTTTAAGAACCCTATTATAACCATGTTACCTCTTCCAGAACTGCAGGCTTTATCAATATCTATTAAACTTACTGCCATTTTACAGATGGAAAAATGAAGGTCAAGCATTTTACATGCAGCCTAAAGTCAGTCATAAGACAACCAATATGACACAGGTATAGAGAGATCCTAGACATTTGTTTTACTGCCCTGTTACATTGAACATTCCTAAAGGAAAATCTACACATCATTTTCCAACGGCTTAAACTATTTATTCAATTTCTGCCAATGTGTAACAGAACATTCAAGGTCTGGGAGAAAGAACTTGATATAAATCCAAGGATTACCGTTATCCTGTCACCCAAACTATATATTATTCACACTGCAAAAGTGAATCAAGCAAATAAATATCTTAGGAAAAATTATTTCACACATCTTAGGTATATATTCCTTTGAGTACATTTATCTGATCTCTAGAAATACAATATACAGGCACACCCTGGTGGCTCAGGTGCCTGGGGCCTGGAATATGTAAAGCCCAAGGACCCGGGTTCTAGATTGGAGGTAGGGGAAGAAGACCACAACACAAGGGACCAAAAATGAAATAATGTTTTCACCTTCTCTTCCTTCTTGCCTACCTGTCTAATTTCATTCCTTTCTGCCTTTCTCTCTTAATTAAACATGCACACATGCTGGCACGTAGGCCTGAAAGCTCAAGGCCAACTACACCAAAGGTTGCCAATAACAAGAACTGATCAAAATTAAAGTTATAAATATCTCTTTTCACTCCAACCAAAACATAACCAAACAGCTGGATTGAAATGCTTTCAAAACAAAATTTGCATCTACTCCCCCCTTCACAGGCCAGGCTTAATGCTTTCCACTTAGTGGGAAGGCAAATATTTTACAGATAATAATTTTACAAAAACTAGTTTAGTATGCAATTGATTGTTAACTACCACCTGAAGACATTTCCCCAAACATTTCTTGAATTAGAAAACTTCTGCCTTTTTAAGTTTTTTTTTTTTCTTTCTCCTAGAGTCCCAGGTCTCCAACCCAGGTATATGGCTTTTATAGCCCGCACCTTAGCCACCTGAGATACAGGGGAGCCTTTTTAAATTGAAAATCAGTAAGTTATACTGCTGTCAGTTTTTCAACTAATCAGTTGTCATAGGATTAAAATGGTTAAGTTCAATCAAATCTCCAAATTCTTTATATGAAAATCATTTGTCAGAAGCTAATCTTTCATAATGCCAAAATTTCAGAAAGAAGCCATCTTATTTAAAACACAGCAAATAACCACACACACAAAAAAAAACTTTTAAAACAATAATAAAGCCCTTAATTGGTTTTTCAGTGTTTTAGCCAGGTCATTGATTAGATTATCCTCCCTCTTGCGTTCCGGTTATTTTTTCAACCCAGAATCCTAGAAAATGTATTTTTTATAAATACAAGTGAAAATTAGAAGCAATATTTTTCCTATTTTTAAGTACTCGATAGATCTGATGAAAAAAATCTAACTATTGGTGTGCCTTGGTGACCAAGCAGGTAAGTTCACCTTTGGCAGGCATAGTCCACATATATCTCAAGGACCCAGGTTCTCAACGCATGGTGGAGTAAACAACCAAGATGAACTACTAAGCAAAAATAAATAAAAACTTTTCCTTCTCCTCTCCCTGCCTGCCTGCCTACTCGCATTCATTCCTGCCTGAACCTTTCCTTTAAAAACACTACTGTGTAAAATAAAAATAATAATTATGCACAGAATTGCTCATATTATTTCTACCTCTCATCAGAAGATAATCAACAGTGATTCAGTATTGTGGGTTCAAGTCATTCGAGCATTACCTGTCAGATTAATAGTAAAACATCAACTTTTAAGTCAATTTTTGCTTGTTCACTATTCTTTCATGAAACAAATATTTTACTGAGACTACTCGGGGCCAAGGATCTTCTAAATTCCACATATTTAGCAGTGAAAAATGTAATAAAAAACCTCTGCTCTTATGGAGATCATCTTTCAGCTTTTTTGATAATGCAAAATAGCTATTTAATATGCAAAAATAATTTTTCTAGCATTAAAAGGTTGGTTTTATAGACGTTTACATGTCAGGTTTTAACTGACACACAGGTATAGTAATAATTTTAATATAGACTCAAGATCTTTTATATTTCTTGAATTCTTCTTATCCTATTTAGTGATCTAGGTCACTTAATGGAAAAAATTGATCTAAACATATCATGTGGTTCTTCAACTATGATTATGACTAGATATGAATGACACATCAGCCTGAGACAGTTCTTCTGGATATCACTTGGAAGATCTTTCATAATAAATAATCAGGGATCAAATTTTTAAATTAATTCTCTACATTTATATATGTGGTTCTTTACAAGGGGTTTTTCATGTAACTTAAGTGACAGAATGCAGCGAGGTCATCCTGACCCAGACAACGGTTGGGAATCTCAGTAGAAATGGCAAGAACTGGTTGGGCAAGAAAACAGGATAACCAAGATAAGCTTGCAGTCTCCTTACCCCACAACAAAATGCAGCTGGCCAGAGGTATAGATAAACTAAGAACAGCAATGGTCAGCCTCAATAACAGTCCACACCTATCAACTTAAAGGTCAACCTGACTTATCTAATCAGAAACTGACACCCCAACCTAATGACCCTCTCCCCATCCTGCGGTTTTTATGCTTAAAATCTCTGCCCCTGAAACAACCAATTTGAGTCTTTGCCTTCCTTGGCTGGTTCCATTCTCTCTTTCTGCTCCCTGCTAATAAATCCCCAACTTGCTTAATTGTTGTGCCTGTCTAATCTCTTGAGCGACCCTGAACCAACATTAATACTCTCCTAGACTTATATGTTTCAGTTATCTCACTATCTAAGCTGGATACAAAAGACAAAATATTATAAACAGCTATAAACTCAAAGGCCAACAATAAATGACCATAATATAGCTAACAAACTTCTATTATAATATTTAGGCTAAATTTAAATGTTTATAATCATATTAGACTTGGCAGCTCAAGGAAGCATTAATGCATTGTGGTTAAGAACATAAACTCTGGGGACACCTAGTGGAGTAGAGCAGTTGGGCACAGTTCACAGAAATACCAAGGTCCCAGGTTCATGTCCCAGGACTGGTGGGAACAACCAAATGAACAACTAAATAAAAAAAACAAAGTGCTTCTTCCTCCTCTCTCTTCCTGCCTGCCTGCCTCTGCTAGCCTTCATTCCTGCCTACACTTTTCCTTTAAAAAAGAAAGAATATAAGCTCTGGAGTCAAGACTGGGTTGTGAAATGGGGACTACCAAATACCTACCACATAGGATAGTTCTGAGAATTAATCTAGATTTTAAGGCAAAAGTCAACAAAAAGCACTGAATTTTAGTGATGATTATACCAAGATCTACCTATAAGAAAAACTGACCCTAGCATAAAATAAATAACTCTATTCAGAAATCCTACACATAATTTGTTCACCCTAAAAGGAAAAGCCAAGCTTAAACTATGGTTTTAAATGCTGGTATCATGAGACTTAGTAAAATCTAGAGGTTTTATTTAACCATGAAGTATACCCTTCATGTATAACATGAGCCCCTGATAGTAACCAACCAACATGTTGTACTAGGTATGTACCTTTCATGTGCTGAACACCCCATAAAGGTTCGAAGCACTTGGGCTAATTAACACAAATTCAGAAACCACAAGTTTTACACAATTAGGGATCTATTATTTAGAACTTAAAAGTTTTTCTTTCCCTAAAGGGAAGGAAAACCTTCTATCTACTGCTTGTTAAAGCAGAAAAAACAGACATAATGCAGGTATCATAGGTTCTTTCCCAAATTCTGCATGCTAGCTGAAATGCTCTAAAAACAAATACCTTCTTAATAGTTACTCAAAGCACATTTTCCCAACAAAGAATACAATTCTGATCCTTGCTCCCTATAATTTTATTTTGCCACTAGGTACCAATGATGCATCTCCAAAAAGAAAAATTAATTCATAACTGGGATTGAAAGTCAAATGTTTAAACTGCCTGAAAAACAAGTTGGCCACCTGTGTAAAAGTAGTATACATTTCATATTAACAGCCCATATTTTTAGACACTACCAGAGGCAAATCAGGAACACGATAAATGGCCTCAACCTAATAAATGTGCTTGGTTGGTAAGAGGCCGTCGGCCTGCAGGCACATTTTCCTTGCAATAACTCTTATTTCTCAACTCGTGTTAACCTGCTCCCCATGCCTCGTGGAGTAATAAACAAAAATCGATCGAAATTTGCCCAGAAAGTGGAGAAACATGTGAAGTTTGCCTTACCACCTATTAAAGCTGGACTTCACAAAAAGTTGTATACTGGAGTCCTCTAAAAGGAAATCCCTTTGCCTAGAGGTAAATCCGATAGATACCCTTCAGGATCTGGAGTGGAGAAGGAATGTAAATACCAGGCAAGACTCACACGCTTCCCGCTTTAAATAAAAAGGGTTTGTCCCCAAGAGCAGC
>RJWH01008965.1:0-26185 GCA_004363575.1 Solenodon paradoxus | reverse complement strand
ATTTTACCATAGCCACCAGATAGATCTCCACAACTTTAGATGGTAGAGTGGGGATTTGGTGTTGACTCCAGGGTTCAGAAATTCTGGGTTGAGTTTCCAGAAAGAGATCTTCAAGGAAACAAAGTGACTTTGCCAGTAAGATTTAGCTTTTGGACCCTGGAGGCCAATAGGCAGTTGAGTAGACTTGGCCATCAAAAGAAATAAAAGTTATTAAGCATTGCAAGTAGTCAGAGTTCCAGCTTAGATTTAGACTATAGAACGTTGGTGTTAACAAGATAACTCTGGAAATGGATGGCAATTGCATTCAGCCTTATGCTTGTAAAATCGTCATAGTAGTCAATATAAGGGAATATTATCTGTGTGTTCTCTTAGGCCAAGTGGTGTAGTATGTAGCCGTAACAGTATCACTTCTGGTTCCTCTCCTTTATATTACAGCTAACTCTTTTCATTAGGGTTCCAACCCTAAGCTAGTAGATTTGAAAAAACATTTATCTGTTCTTCGTGAACCAATGTTACAGCTTTTCCTCTTCTACTGGACCTTTACAATAACAACTAGTTCCTTATTTTCATATTCTTGGAAGATGTCCCTTATACCATCTACCAAATCTCATTGATACCTATGAAATCATATGTGCCTCAGAATATTAGATTACCTCTCTATTGCTTTTAATTATAAATACTGCTTGGATTGCTGTACAATTGTAGCGAGCACCTGGTAAACATGCTCTAAGCCCTCCTTCTTGCATAGGGTAGGTATTGCTAATCAGTCACAGCACTCTGAATGCAGCTTAAGGATATTTCTCAATACAGTGTTCAGAAAAGCTCTATCAAGATGAAGTCATTTGACATTTTTAGTATATTGGCTATGAATCCTGCTCTTAGGTGCTAATATCAAGAAAATTACTTTTGAGATAGGTTTGAGTCATTTTTTAATTTTGAAGGGATGAAAAGAAAGAACAAGAAGAGCAAATAGAGCATTGCTCATATAAAGCAATGTTTTTCCAAGGAGAATGCTTATTGGATTTAATTTCCATTCCAGCCGATGAATTCTAATGTTTAAATAGAATCTCTTGGGTTTGAAGAGAACTCTCATGGGTCATTTACCTCATATCTCAGTACTACCATAAGATAGATCTCATTATTTTTCTTAAATCCTGTCTTAAAAGTGAATAGGTACCTAATGAGTCTTTAAACAGTGATTTTACTGCCACCTCTGAATTCATGTGTCATAATTTCTGTATTCTAGCAGCTTCATAGCTTCTGTATTTTAATAGCTACCAATTCTTATTTAATAATTATTTTAAATTTCCCTATAATATCACAAGTTCATTTCTGCATCCCTATACTCACTCTGCCTTTAACTTTTTAAGCTAATCCAGTGAGCTTTCACAGCTATCAGCCACTGAAGAAGAAACATGAGCCGTGAATATCATGGGTAGACTGGTCATATTAACCCCTTTTAACTCTAGTTATTCCTGAACAGTTCTCATTTTGAACCCCACCTTCTTTGATTCCAAATACTTGGCGAAGGCTTGATGATCGTGCTTCTGGCCCTTCGAATGTAATATTATTTTGAGCCTTAATTTTTCTCACTTGCTTGCTCTTCCATTTATTTGTACCCAGGGCCACTTCAGGGAGGAATTTCTGCATGCTTCTGCCTATTACTCAACCCTGACACTTGCATAAGAATAATTCAGATAAATTTTTCCAGAGACTCATTTAGAATGTTGACATTAAAGCATGATTATGTCTAGATTGAGCATGCCCAGGTCTATTAATTAGGGTCTTACCACTCATAGATGGAGTGGGAAGTTAATCTTTGTGGTATGATTTTAAGTGGGTAGCCTCTATAATCAAAAATATCTTCCCTATTCAGGAGAAGTGCTGAAAATTCAATCACTGAAGAGATTTTCTCTTGATTAATCATAAGGCAAGCCAAGATTCTCTTTTAAAATGCTAATGATCTAGAAGGGTTAAGGAATGTCAAAAATGTTTAGTATGAATTAGATATTTTACTTTCTTCCAAAATAGGTGATAGCTGAGCATAAATAGTATATTGAAGCCTTGGAAGAAGTGATGATGGAAGGGATGAAAGGACAGCAAAGTAATGATGAAAGACACTAAAGGAAATTTCTTACCTATTTCACCATGTGGTCAAACCAAAGTCAACTCTCATACCCACACAAATAAGATTTTCTCATTGTGTTTGCTTAAGTATAAGTTCCAAATCAATAGCTCTCTATCAAATTTTATTTATTCATTAATCTTACCTTTGGCTGCCTGACTTCCTAGAGTGTCTTCATACCATCTTATTACCAGGGCCTAGGAGACCTTTCTTGTTTTACACTGTCCATCAAATTATAGCTTCCCCTCAAGGCCAAGATCATTCCATATACTCTATAAAGCCTTCTCTAGACTTCAAAGCTAACATGATATCCCCTTACTCTCAATCTCTTTAGTAAAACTTACCCTAAGGAATTAAAATTAAGAGCAAGTAAACTGTGTTCATGGAGTATATACCCACTATGTGTCAGGTACTGTGCAAAGCACATCTTCTAAGTTATCTCCTCTTAATGCTCACAACAACCATATCATACAGGTGTTATTATCTCCATTATGTAATGGAAAACTGGAATGAGAAAGTCTAAAACGTTTCAAAACTTGAGAAACCAGGTTCAAAATTCTTTTCATTTCTCTGCCTGTCATTCTCATGAGAAGTTAGCATACATATCCTTATAGTGGTATTCTTTTATGTGTGAGGAAACTCCTTTGTAATAATATTTAATGTACTGTTTTACTTAAATAAAATGTCAAGTGTGGGATTAAGTACAATTAAACCCAAAATTCTAGAAACTCAACAGGGATTGCTATAGCAAGAATTTACATGCCATATTAACATAGTTTCATTTTGGGTTATATCTTTTCACAAATAGGTTACAGGTGGGCCAGTGGCTCCTTACAGCCTTCAGGGCAGTTAAGAACTGTTTAGAAGAACTGAACCCCTCTGGCCAATTGCCTGTACACTCATCTACTTATCCCAGAATGTCTTACAAATATTAGCACTTTCCATGTGCGCTATGATATAGAAATGATAGAAAATTATCCTTCTAAAAAACTATTCTTATAAAGAAGGGTTTCAGAGTACTATCTCCTTACTTGTGGTAGCCCTGCATAACTTTCTTAACTGACAAATAAGACTGAAAGCCATTGATGTTAGTTATATGGCCACCATGTTTTCTTGCAGTTTTGCAAGCATAAGGCTTTGTACCACAGAGTGGGTAAGATGAAAATGGAGGAAAAATTATCTGCTCTTGTAAAAGGAAACCTCTGTCTAAAAAATTGCCCTGCACTTAACTGGGAATGTTAAGGAGAAAGATATTATGTCTTGTGTTCTTTTGTAAATCATTAAATTAGAGCATTCTGCATATTCTAATTCCAAACCCATGAACATTTACAAAAACTGTCTAGCTGGTGCTCAGCAACTGTTTAGTATCTGGATGCCTGGAACGACTGTGGGTAAGATGGAATGAAACTTGTCTGAGAAAATAATATAAATAATTTATTAAGGAATTATTATCAATGACAATCAGCTTTGATTTAGCTTTGTACCACTTTACCATGATGCCTGTTTTTTAAAGACAGTCACGTCAGCTTGCCTATTACTAGTGTTTGTATGATGTTTCTTTTTTACTCCTAATATACCTATGGCATTATGTTTGAAGCAAGTCTCTCGTAGACAGCATATGTCTGAGTCCTGGATTTTTAAAAACTCTATTCTGACAATATCTGGATTTTACATTTAAATTTAATGTAATTATCAATGTTTGAATTGAACCTGGGGAAGTGAAATAGCCAACTCCAGCCCACTCGGAGCCATCCTCTTCTACCTAAAGGGAGAGCAAAACACCCCAATGAACATTGTGATTGCTCCCCCTGGGTTTTTTGTGTGTGTGTGTATGTGTGTGTGTATTGTTTCCCTTTTTATGCCTCCTTTTGGATAATTTGAACATTTTAAAACTAAATTTCAATATTTCTATTATGCTTTTTACTGTTCTTTTAATAGTATTTTTAGTGTTTGTTCTAGATATTATATATGCACATAGACACACACACACACACACACACACACACACACACACAACTTTTCCCAGTCTACAGAGGAACGATATTTTACTATTTCAAGTGTAAAAGTATTGCCGCACTATAGGTCCCTTTACCGTCTCTTCTTTATATTGCAGTTGCTTTTATGTAGTATACTACATGTATTGAAAATTTCAGAAACACTACACGTTTTGCTTTCAGTCATCAAACATTTTATAGAATTCAACAGAAGAGAATATTCTTTGTTACTGCCATTGTGTTCCCCTTCTTTCATTCCAAATGTACCAAGTTTCTTTCTGATAACATTTCACTTCTGTCTAAAGAACTCCTTTCAGCAATTATTTCAGAAAAGAACTGCTGGGGATTTCCTGTTTCCTGTTCCACAGGTAAACAGCTTGGAATTCACCACCTCTTCTCAACAAGTGAAAAGCTGAACAGATTAAAATAAGCAACTCTTCTTGGATCCATGGAGAGGGAAGGATATAGGACAAACCACTGCCCCCAAGATTGGAGAGACAGGCAAATAAAGGACATTTCCACTTACTAGAGTAGACACTCACTAGTGGAACCAGGGCTGGGTAGGGAACTGTAATTGACAAATTGCTGGAGGCTCAGTGTGGAAAATTCTAAGAATGAAAGACTCCAGGGGGACCCAGTCATAGAGGGTCCCCACAACATTGTGAGATTTGCCTCCAAGAGCTCAATCAGGTTCCCATTGTAAATATCAGAGAAAAATCCCCTCCAGCTTCTAGCAGGAAGAGAGGAGAAGTAACTATTTTGAAATATGCCTGAGCATTCTGTTCATCTTAAAGCCAAGGGAAATTAGTTGATCAGAGTCAAACTGTTGTGGTATGATCTGAGCCTTACTGACCTGGGGAAATGAAATAGCCAACTCCAGCCCACTCTAGCCATCCTCTCCTACCTAAGTGGGGAGAAAAATACCCTGATGAACATTTGCAAAGATTACAGTCCAGAAGCTTAGGGTCACTATGAGACTGGCACCTAGCCATAGGACTGCAGAATACTTGCCCTCCCACTGCACTTCACCACCAAATGACTAAGGCCTACTTATGGGAGTTCCTTTTACCCGGTACATCATGTTTGGCTATCAAGAAAAAATTTCAAGGCGTATTAAAAATTTAAAATAAAATTTCAAAAGACAAAGAAAGCATCAGAACCAGACATGGTAGGGATTTCGAATTATCTAAGGAAATGAAAACAACTATGATTAATATGTTAAAGACTCAATGGGATAAAGCTAATATTATAGCAGATGGACACTGTAAACAAAAAAACGAAAGTCTTAAAAAGAACCAAAAATAAATGTGAGAGAAGACACTATAATGGAAATGAAGGATGTCTTTATGGGTCTATTAGTAGACGGGACATAGCTGAGGGAAAAAAAATCTCTGAACTAAAGGGTATATTAATAGAATCCTTGAGAACTGAAAAACAAAGAAAACATGAACTAAAAAAATCACCTAGTGGCCAGTCTGAGACATGGACAGTAGTCTATCCTATAATTCAGTTCTTAAAAGCTTTGGTATGTAGTTTATCAGAAGATCCACATATGCGCAGCTAGGGCGTTAACCTTGGAATTAGTAAACAATTGCACAGGTTTCTTTCCTCAAACTCTACCCTCTCCAAAATCTCCCTACTACTTTTGTCTCCCAGAGAGGCCTTAGCTACCACACTGTGCTGCACACTTCCCACAATTTTACCCATGTTTGGGGCCAAGCAGCAGGAGGGAAGAGAGAAAAACAACAACAGGGGTTCAACATCTCCTTTTGGACCAGAATTCTTCTGATTCAGACACAAGGATTGCCCTCCCTCAGAGTTTTAGGGACCTGTAGGCTTTCATTGCTGGTGCTATCTCTCCTGCTACTGGATTTCCTGGAATGCAAGAGAAAAAGGGTAAAAGTGCAGGATGCTCTCTAAGCATCAAGACATCTCTTTCCTGTCCTTCCAGACAGAGCAAGAAGGCTGCTGGAGCTCTCTTTGTCCATGTCCTAGTGCCCACTTCTAGATTATGGGCTGTTTAAGTCAGGGATGATAAGGGAAAAATAAATGATAGACTCACCACAAGTTTAGTAGTACTTTGGTTTCTGGTCTGTCTTCTTTCCCAATCTGTGTGCTATTGTTTACTTTTCAGAGTCCTCAAATAGCTGCCCTCTGCACTCTGGCCAGGTTATATAGCTGCATTGAGTGGGATAAGCTGGGTTTAGCTACCCTATTTTACCTAGAACCAGAACCTCCTATTTATTTTATATCTTGCCACAAATACATCTCTGTACTTGTTCGCACAATCTTTTTTGTTATTTTTACAAAGTTTTTCCCCTTGAAAAAGTCTCCTCAAATGTTGGGCAATATTGCCTTAGGTAGAGTAACCTAGAAGCAGAGAATTTGGAGATTCATATAGAGGAAAAGTTCTCAGGAGAAGACTCTAAGGAAGAAAGTGAGGAAAGCAGGAAAGAGACTAAGCAAAGAAGTGGTTTGTGCAAAAGTCTAGCATCAGCCTGATTCAACAGAGAGCTCTAGAGCAAAGGTACCAGAGTTGTATCATTGGAGACTAAGGAGCTATGTTTTTGCTCCTTCATACCATTCAGTCATTGACTGTGTTGATAGGTAGACAGCCTTTTAGATATCTGGAAGAGGTAGATCCCATCAGCTGAGAACAGTTCTGCAGAGAAGAGGGCACGATGAGTTACTAGCCAATTCTCACAACTGCTAACTATAAAATAGAGCTAGTCTTGGTTCTGGGCCAGATGGCATCAGCAGCTGGGAGATAGGTGCACTAGTTGGTAAAGGACCTCTGGGTAGGACATCAGCACCATTATTATGACTAATCACACATTTCAGTGGTGATAGTCATTGAATGCCGCCATTTCCTTCCCAACTACAGAGAATTACTAGCTAGCGGTGACACTGTAGGAACCATGCCTAGGCTGAAAGAATAAGCCTGTAGGGCAAAGGTTATCAACATTTAATATGCATGAAACTCACTTGGGTGGACTTATTAAAGATCTGAATTCTAATACCAGTCCAGAGATTCTTATTCGATAGATCTTCAATGGGAACTGCGTTTTAACAAGGACCTCTCTGATTCACTTTGAGAATAATGTGGGTGGTTTATTCAATCCTAACCATTTCAGTGATGGCAAACATTACTCTTTTTTTGTTTTTTACTTTTTAATATTTGTAAGCTTCTCTTGTTTATATTGCTAGATGAGTATAGGATATTGAGTTTGTACTTATCTGTGTGCATTTCACACCACAACCACCACCAGCGTTCCGGTGCCCTCTATCATCACAGTCATTCCATTTTTCCCTTGTTCCTTCCCCTTTTTCACCCCCCCAGGTAGCCACAGTCTTGAGTCCTGTGAATCTCGTTGAGATTTTTCTGTTCCTTTGTTTTGTTTCTTTATCTTCCATAAATGAATGAAATCATCCTGTACTTCTTTTTCTTTCTGGCTTCCTTCACTTAGCATAATCACCTCCGCTTTCATCCCAGTTGGTGCAAAAGGCATTTTTTTCATCTCTTTAAACAGCTGCATTGAATTTCATTGAGTATATTATGACAGCTTTTTTATCTGCTCATCTGTCAATGAGCATTTAGGCTGTTTTCAGGCCTTGGTTATTTATACCACTCCATTTTAATTTTATCTCCCCAAATAAATCTGAAGTTCCTGTGGTAAGATATTAAAACACAATCATTTCCCCTATAATCGTGTTCTATACACACACACATATATACATAAATATACACATATGTATGTATTTTTTTTCACTGTTCCAATGATCCAAGTAACCACTTTTTGGGGCACTTAAAATGAAGTGGTTATAATATCTGGGTGCACAAAAGCAAAATCTCAGAGCATATGAGTCAGGGATTATATAATCCTAGGAGGCATTAGAAACAGGTAACCCCATCAGCAGTGGACCATAACTTTTTTAACAATATTTTTCAGAGAATCCAGGGGTATCCAAGGCAATATGACAGAAAATTCCCATCTCTGCCTCATGTCTAGCATTATAAAACAAAACATATGGCTGAGTTGTGCTTGGGAGAAGAGCATCTGTTTCTACAACTGTAATTGTCCTTACAGATTGGAGTCAGCATCAATCATATCATCTTTGACTGTAAAGAACAGCATATTGATCACTACCCATGTCTGCCTAACAACACCAGTTTCATTTTGGACATGTAGACAAAGTCTGCTACAAAAAATAAATCAATATTTCCTGAAGAACATAAAAATGGAAACTAATATGAGAAAACAAGTGTTCTTTTCATTCCTTTGTAAGAATGAGGCTGTATACTGTGAGAGCAAAAGATTTTCTTAGGAAGACCTATTTAATAAGGTAACATATCTTCCTACAGAAAATCTTAAAAAATAGGCAAATATGCTCTGCTGTATTTTTTGTCCTTTATGATATCATCAGCTTATCAGACATATAGCCCTTCACACTTAAATAGAGCAGTTATGTTGTCTATCCTAGAAGATCCAATGGAAGCTATGAGGTTCGTCTGGTTGTAGTTTAGGAAATCCAACATGTAAGGGAGCATGTTAAAATTTCATGGGCCATTAATAGTACATTTATTTTAATGATTACTCAGATCAAAATGTCATTTATAGTCGTAACAAATAAGTGGTTTGCGATTTGTTATTCCCCAAATGGGTATCCTTGAAGCTGACCCTTGCCCTAGGGCATGTTTATAAATATATCAGCCTTCCAAAGAGGTGAAGCACCTAGGTGTTTATATTCCCTTAATGACTGACTCTTTGTCTGCTTCTGACATATAGTTAAATGAGCTTCTTGTTTGCTTATAAATCCTCCTAGGACTCAGGAGGTCAAAATAAAGAACCAGTGTTGTATGGCAACTCATAATCATCTGTCTCACTTCCTTAAGGAAAGCGAAGCCCTCAGCTGAAGCAATGAACGAGAGGCAAGAAACTGATGAATAGGCATCCAGGAAGAACATTTTTCTAGCTTCATTTAGGTGCTTGTGTAAGCAGTCAGAGTGAACTCGTCATGCCTCTGACAAAAGGGAAAAATATTGGGAATGGGTTGGGAAACTGGTCAGGGAACTAATTCTAAGAGGCCATGTTTTCTCCTGGGTGTAATAATTTCTGGACAGATCCAGGAACCGTGACTATGAATGTGAGTGAATTGGGCTAGACCTTGTGTTGTAGGCTGGGCTTTCTGATAAGTTGACCCTGAGATGCTAGTAAGAGCATGCCCTTGGGATAAACACCTGGGGAAGAGAAGGGCAGGAAGCTGGGTTGGGCAAAGGGCCTGTGATGAAGGCCCCACAATAGTCTTGGCCAACCGACAGGGAGCTCTGGAGCTAGAATGGCCCTTCAGCATTGTCCTCAATTGGGCCAAGATGTCTGGGAGTTTTTATTTCTCTATTGATTGTCATTGGATCTGGACAACCCCAGAGGTCATCAAGGACACTGCTCTTCAGTTAGAGCAACTCTTTCCAGTGGAGACAATCACTCCCGGGAGAGCTGAGAGTTGTTTATCACTAGCAGCTGGGGCAACAGGACTTCACTAAAGGAGAATCTGGCCATTGCATAAAAGAAGCCACCACATCTGTTTAAGACTGGACTGTGGCTTATCTGAATGTTTATATCAAGTACTGGCCACCCAAAAGAACTGCACAGAGAGTTGTCAAAGGCAAGTCATGACAACAAAATTTTGTTGCTTTTGCCTCTGAGTCTTTTTATTATGTGATCTGACAAGGATGAGCAGAAGTAAGCTTTCTGGAATTAGCCCTACCTCTGTCTCCATGAGAGAGGCAAGCTCAAGTGAATCAAGGACAGTGGTGACACTTGCTGGGGCTGCCCATGGAGCATCAGAATGGAAAGGGAGTATGCCCTCCAATACCTTTAGCAAGGGTTAAGTAGTCAATGTAGAGTATCCCCAATGAAACAAAATCAGGTGGAAGTAATACTTAGAAGTCTGTGCAGTCTGCTGCAATGTAGGGGAAAGCCAGGCACTGGGACAAAAATGATAGTAACTGCTCATATCTTAAGTGCTTATGTAGATCAGGGACCCTGCTGAGCACACACAGCATCTCATTTCATACTTGTCATTTCATCCTTATCACTCAGTGTGACAGGCATTATTCTCTCCATTTTAATGGCAAAGAGGAGAAACAGTTCAGAGAGGAGCATACTCAGAGTTATATAACTAATAAGTGGCAGAGATTTTGGAGACAGACTGCCAGGGTTCAAAATCTGGCTTTTACTGGATTTCTGACCTGGAGCAAATTACTTAGACTCTCTGTTGTTCAGTATCTTCATCTTTAAAATGAAAATAATAATAAGACCTACTTCTCACAGTTGTTATGAGCATGAAATGCATTAATATATTAAAGTATTGCGAGCAATGCTTGACACAGCTTAAGAGCTATATAACTGTTAGGGAATAAAGTCAATAAGTCAACCTAACTTCAAAGTTTATGTTGTGTTTGTTTGATTTGATACTATAAACTGTATTTTTAAATAGTTTATTATTTATTTTGTTTTGTTTTATTTATTTGTTTGTTTTATTATTTATTTTGTTTACATTGCCATATTCATTTTAAGATGGTGAAATTGCACCACCGTCTGTATATTTCACCACACGTACACCACCAGTGTCCTTTACCACCCTCTTGTCCCTACTTCCTCCCCCCGCACTCCCTTGGTAGCCATAGACTTATGACCTGTGCGTTTTGTTGTGATTTGTCTTATCATTTGTATTTTCTCTTTATAGTCTACACATGAGTGCAGAGCTTATGTTCTTGACTATTATGCTGCCCTGGCTGGACTCTGATTCTCCAGATTTACAGAAAAAGAGCTAGGCAGCTTAAGTACTAGGATGTAGTTAAGAGATTAAGCAAATATTCATTCATTCCTTCATTCACTTGTTCACAGACATTTACTAAGCAGTTTAAAAATACTAGACATTTTTCTAGATCGTGAAGATCAAGCAATGAACAAAATAGTTAAAATTCCAGTCATCATACAGCTTGTATTCTAGGAGAGAGGAGACAGGCAATACACTAAATAAATATAAAATAATGTCAGCTGGTGGTAAACATTATGAAAGAAAATGAGAGCAAAGTAAGGACACAGGGAGCTGTGAGGTCAGGGCTATGTGGAAGGGGTGACCTGATACTTAAGAATAAAATTGGATTCAAAGATAGTGTCTATGGGGGGCAGGCACTGAGACACTACACAGAAAAAAAATACTTTCTCGGAGCCAACACAGAAAAAGGGATTTTCCTGCTTCAGCATTGGCCAGAACAACTTGAAGAACAGAAGAAGACTAATAGCCAGCTTTACGAGTGGGTGAGGGTGCAGGGATATAACAGATAATACAGAACCAAAGGGGAGCCCCCAGAAAGGAGAGTTTCATGGTACAAGATGCAGTCTGTCTTCCCCTACCAGAGCCCAGCTGGAGCTGCGCATGCCACAAGGACATTCCAAAGAGTGCAGAACAGTCACAGTGACCCCCAGCATCCACGTGGGATTTGAGTCAGTAGGATCCTGCTGCTGAGTCCCTCTTTTCTGGGCGCAGACGGCAGGGGCAGCCCCACTAATCTCTAGCAGCATGAACTCAGAGCAGGGAGCCGCAAGCCTGAGCCAAACTACACAGGGGAAGGGCCACAGTGAACGCTTCTGGCAATTCTTGGCTAGAAAAATCCCAGAAGGAGAAAATTGGAGACAGAAAGAACATGAAAATACGGGTGCTCTGCACCCTCCACTACACACCTGTGGAGTTCGGTCCCCTGAAAATCGGGATCCAGTGGCTAAGACCCTGGAAGAATAGCCCGTGGAAAGGACTTGACCCTGATGGTTTGGTGAATACAAGGGACATAAGTGTAGATAGCAGACTCAAATCACACAGCCTCAGCCAGCAGAGTTCTACCAACAAAACAAGCCTACCTCCCCCCCACCATCAGGCAGCAAAACTACATGCTCACAGACGATCACTATACCCCCAACCTTGCACCCATCACCACCCAGCATCACTCCCTGACACAGCAAGACACACTACAGAAGCCTTCAAGGGCCAAAGATACAAAACAAAACAAAAATAGAACACATCCTGGTAGAAATTAAAACAAACAAACAGACAAACAGATCAACAAGATCCTAAATCATGCGGGGGGGAAAACACAATATACCCTGAAACCTCGGGAAATGGAATCACAACAACATGACAGCTCATCAGAAATTAACTTTGAAGATACAGAAGAATGGTTTTTTCTAACAAATAAAGAATTCAAGTCTGCAATCATAAAGAAATTCGGAGAATTAAAAGAAAATTCAGATAAACAAAACAAAGAACTTAAATAAATAATTAAGCACCAACAGGCAGAGATTGAAGTTCTACAGAAAAAACTAACAGGAATACAGGATTTAAAGGGGACAATTCATGAAACTAAGAATAGTACAGAAAGCTACAGAACAGAAAACCCAAATGGAGGAAAGGATTAGTGATAAAGAGGACAGTAGTGCAGAAAGGAGCCAAGAAGAAGAAGACAGAGAAATTAAATACAAAAATTGAAGAAACACTCAGAGAACTATCTAACACCACCAGGAAAGGCAACTGGGTATCCCAGAAGGCGAAGAGAAAAAGAGAGGAACAGAGAACATTTTCAAGGCAATAATGGCTGAAAACTTCCCAAATCTAGAACAAGTAATGAACATGCAGGTTAATGAAGCAAACAGAACACCCAGTTACATAAATCCTAAAAATAACTACACTAAGACACATAATTGTGAAACACAAAAATCCAAGACAAGGAAAGAATTCTAAAGGTAGCCAGGGAAAAAAAGCAGATAACACATAAAGGCATTCCTATCAGACTAACCTCAAACTTCTTAGCAGAAACTCTACAGGCTAGAAGAGAATGGAATGTCTTCAAAATACTTCAGGACAAAAAAATGCCAGCTGAGAATATCATATCCTGTAAAATTCTCTTTTAAATTTGAAGGAGAAATTAAGGTTTTTCCCAACAAACAAAAACTAAGAGAGTTTGCAACCATGAGACCTCCTCTACAAGAAATGTTGAAAGAGGCCCTACTAGATAAACCAAAGAGGAAAAACTTCACAAAAATATAACAAAGTAACAAAGAGATCAACATAACCAGGAAACAAAAATCAAAGTGGCAGTAGCAAGTTCTCAAATGTCAATAATTACTGTAAATGTAAATGGATTGAACTCATCAATCAAAAGGTACCGAGTTGCTAAATGGATTAAGCATTCTATGTTGCCGACTCTATGTTGTCTACTAGAAGCTCATCTTAGGTTGAGAGACAAGCAATGGCTTAAAGTGGATGGATGGAAAACATTATTCCGAGCTAATGCCGAATCCAAAAAAGCAGCAACAGCTATGCTCATCTTAGATAAGGTAGTCTTTCAACCAAAGGAAATTTAAAAAGATAAAGATGGACATTATATAATGATAAAGGGATCAATACAACAAAAGACTTTACACTTACTAATATTTATGCACCCAATAAAGGAGCACCCAAATATATCAAGCAAATATTAACAGATCTAAATAAATAATAAGGATATTGACAGCAACAAAATAATAGTTAATTAATACTCCTTTTTCAGTAAAAGTCAGATCACCCAGACAGAGAATCAAAAAAGAAACAAGATCTTGAAATGACAGAATAGAAGAGCTGGGCCTAATAGACATATATAGAGTACTTCACCCAAAAACTATAGGCTACACATTCTTCTCAAGTGCTCATGGAACATTCTCAAGGATAGACCACATGTTGGGACACAAAACAAGTCTCAGTAAATTTTCAAAGATAAAATCATATTCAGATCACAATGGCATCAAACTAGAGATCAACAGAAGGAGAAAGAGGAAAAGCACAAAAGAGTGGTGATTAAATAACATATTGTTGAGCAACCAATGGGTAAAAGAGGAAAATTAAAAAATATCTGGACTCAGATGAAAATGAAGAAACGGCGTATCAGGATCTATGGGATGCAGCAAAAGCATTAATAAGAGAGAAATTTTATAGTGATACAATCCTACCTCAGAAAATAGGAAGAATCACAAATAAAAAACCTAATCCATTCCCTGAAGAAACTAGAAAAACAGAAAAACAGAAGCCTAAATCCAACAGAAGGAAAGAAATAATAGACTAGGTCAGAAATCGATGAAATACATATCAGAAAGACTATTAAAAAAATCAATGAATCCAAAAGTTGGTTTTTTGAAATAATAAATAAAATAGACAGGTCATTAGCCAGACTTCACAAAAAAAGAGGAGAGAGAAAACACAAATAAATAAAATCAAAAATGAAAAAGTAATAATCACAACAGATACAACAGAAATACAGAGAACTATAAGAGAATGCTACATACAACTATATGGCAACAAACAGAATAACCTAGAAGAAACAGACATATTTCTGAAAAGGTACAATATCCCAAAACTAAATAGAGAAAAACTAGAAACCAATAACAGATCAATCAAAAGCAAGGAAATTGAAACAGTGATCAAAAACCTTCCCCAAAACAAAAGCCCCGGACCAGAAAGTTTCACCAGCAAATTCTACAAAGCATTCAAATAAGAATTAATTCCAATCCTCCATAAACTGTTCCAAAAAATACAAGAGGGAAAACTTCCATACACTTTTTACGACACCAATATTATGCTGATTCCAAAACGAGATGCAGACTGCGTCGAAAAAGAAAACTATAGACTGATGTCCTTAATGAATACTGATGCAAAAAACTTCAGCAAAATACTAGCAAATCGAATTCAACAATATACACAAAGAATCATACACCATGATCAAGTGGAATGTATTCCAGGGATGCAAGGGTGGTTCAGCATATACAAATCAATAAATGTGATACACTGTATAGATAAGAAAGGACAAATATCACATGATCATCTCAATAGACACAGAAAAAGCATTTGACAAGATTCAACACCCTTTTATGTTAAAAACTCTCCTGAAAATAGGTACAGAAAGAACGTACTTCAACATAATTAAGACTATATATGACAAGCCCACAGCCAACATTGTACTCAATGGAGAAAAACTGAAAACTTTTCCCTAAGATCAGGGACAAGACAAGGATGTCCACTCTCACCATTACTATTCAATATAGTGCTGGAGATCCTGGTCAATGCAATTAGACAAGAAAAAGATACAAAAGGTATCCAAATAGAAAAAAAGAAGTGAAACTACCACTTTTCGCAGGTGACATGATAATATACATAGAGAACCCCAAAGAATCAAGTAAAAAGCTGCTATAAATAATAAACAAATATAGTAAAGTGGCAGGCTACAAAATTAATATTAAAAAAAATCTGTTGCATTTCTGTATGCCAACAATGAAAATACAGAAAGAGAATGGAAGAAAACAATACTGTTTACAATTGCACCCAAAAAATGAAATACCTTGTAATAGACCTAACCAAAGAGGTGAAGGACGTATACTACGAAAACTATATGACATTGCTAAAAGAAATAGACGATGACACAAAGAAATGGAAAGATATTCCACACTCATGGATTGGAAGAATCAACATAATCAAAATGACCATACTTCCCAAGGCAATATATAGATTCAACGCTATCTCCATCAAAATTCCAAAGACAGTCTTCACAGACATAGAATACAAAATAATGAAATTTATCTGGAACAACAAACAACCCAGGATAGTAAAAACAATCCTCAAGAAAAAAAGCCAACAATGTAGGAGTCATGCTCCCTGACTTCAAACTCTACTACAAAGGAATAACCATTAAAACAGCATAGTACTGGTATGAAAACAGAAAGATCAATGGAACAGAATTGAAAGTCCAGAAATAAATTCACGTATATATGGACACCTAACTTTTGACAAGGAGCCCAAAACTTACAATGGGGCAAGGACAGCCTCTTTAATAAATGGTGTCATGAGAACTGAACAGTCACACACAAAAGGTTGAAACTAGATCATTACCTAAGACCATACACAAAATTAACTCAAAATGGATTAAAGACCTAGACGTAAGACTAGAAATCATCAAACACATAGAAGAGAATGGAGGCAAAACTTTATTAGACATAGACCTAAGAGATATCTTTGGCCACTCAATTCCCATTGCAAGGCAAATAAAATCCAAAATAAACAAGCAGGGTTACATAAAACTAAAAAATTTCTACTCAGCAAAAGAAACTCGCATAAAAACTCCCATTCAATTGAATGGGAAAAGACACTTGCCTCTCCCACCTCAGATAAGGGATTAATATCTAAGACATACAGAGAGCTCAAAAATTTGGGCAACAAAAATACAAGCAATCCAATCAAAAAATGGGCTGATGACCTTAATAGACACCTTTCCAAGGAAGACATACAAATGGCCAACAGGTTCATGAAAAGATGTGCTACGTCTCTTGTCATCAGGGAAATGCAAATCAAAATGACTATGCGATATCACCTTACGCCGGTAAGAATGGCTATTATCCAAAAAAAGAAAAAAAAAGGAAATAATAAGCGCTGGAGAGGATGTGGAGAAAAGGGAACTCAAATTCACTGTTAGTGGGAATGTAAAGTGGTGCGACCATTCTGGAGGGCAGTATGGAGAGTACTCAAAGAATTGAGAATGGAAATCCATATGACCCAGTTATTCCTCTACTGGGCCTTTACCCCAGTGACACAAAAACACTTATTCGAAGAGATATATGCACCCTCATGTTCACTGCAGCACGATTCGCAATAGCTAAGAGCTGGAAACTACCTAAATGCCCATCAACAGAGGAGTGGATAAAGATGATGTGGTACATATACACTATGGAATACTATGCAGCCATCAAAAGGGAGCGATCCCACCATTTGCAACAACATGGATGGACTTGGAGAGAATTACGTTTAGTGAGATAAGCCAGAAGAGCAGGACAGACATCGTATGATAGCACTCATGTGATGGGTAAAGAGAAAACAAATAAATGTCATAAATTAAACAACACTGAAAACGGGGAGTGGGGAGAGAGAGACAGAGAGACAGAGAGAGAGAACACTACTCTAAACAACTATAGACTCTTAAGAGATGACAGACAAAAAGGCAAATCAGTGAGTACCAAAGTGATGGGGAGGGGTGCAGAAAATGGGAGGAAGGGAAATAACTGTAAATGAAGGGAGATATAAGGAGGGAATATGAGTAAATCTACTATGCTATTTGTAAATATAAAAATACCATTATGTATACCTCAAAACAAGTCTTTATCAAAATGCAATACCCCTTCAATAATAATAAAAAATAAAATTAATAAATTAATAAGATTTGTGTGCCCTGATGACTTAGCAGTTATGTCCATGGCCTCTGGCGTAGTCCACATACATTCCAAGGACTCAGGTTCTCCACGTGAGACCGAGGGTAACAGCCAAGATAAACAGCTAAATACAATAAATAAATGTTTCTTCCTCCTCTCTCTTCCTGCCTGCCTGCCAACTCACACTCCTGCCTGCACTTTTCCTTTAAGAAGTAAAGAAAAATAATCCGGAAAAGTCTTTCTGAGGAGGTGATCTTTGAGCAGAAACCTGAATGAAGTGGGAGAAGGAGTCAGACAGTTATCTGGAAGACCAGTCCAGACAGTGAAGAGCAGGGGTGACTTCTCAGAGTTGTCCCCACTTGGAAGGTGTGGGCTGCCCTTGGAAGAGGATGAGATCTTAAGGGAGGCAGTTTTTTTGAGCGGAGACAGTCTCCGAAGTGACTGACTGCTGAGCTGCCTTCCAGTAGCACTCCCAACAGCTGGGAATGAACATTTCACTCTTGAAGGACATTTTCAGTATGTCGAAAACTTCACCCAAGTCCTTGTGGGAAAGTACAAAGGTTGAAATGAAACTTTGGATCTAAGTAGCTAGACAGACAAGGTAAATATTACAACACTGATTTCTGAAGAACACAGCGGGAAGGAGCAAATGTCTTACCCTGAAAGTTCTTTGGAAGGGACTACTTGGCAGATGGGTGATTTTGAAACTAGACACCATAGATTCTTTTGCAACTTGATAACACATCAGCACTGCCCACATGCTCTAAAACCATGTGAATGAAGAAGGCTGTCATTAGAGCTGGAAACTGCTTTGTGACTTTGGCAATGGCTTACCCTTAGTCCGGGTTCAGATTACCTAGTTTCGGAATTCTAACCAGTAATTGCCTTTACAGTGTTTGGAAGATGGTTGCTGGAGATTGTGGCAAGAAGACAGAATTCTCTGCCTTCTAAGGCATCTTCATCACGATTTTGGCAGCGTAAGTGCCTTCAACTTAGTAAACTGAGCAGCCATTTTCAAAGCAGAGAAATAAGCTACTGTTTGACCCAGAGAGGGAGGTTTCAGCTGTTGTTTGTTGACCTGAGCCAAGGGAAACAAGATGACAGATTGGACAAGCAGCACACCATGCAATTTATGCCCTTCATGGACTGTCAAACATTAATTTAATTTCATTTTAATCATTACCATCTGGTGCTTATATAGAGTCAAGCCCAGCGAGATATTTTCTTATCTTGAACTAGTGAATAGTACTGTGTTTTGGCCTGCGGCCATATCCACACACCCCCCAAGTGGGGGGCAGGGGGGCTCTGGGAGGGGGAATTTGTACTGACATCAGACATGCAGCCATAAACAGCCCTAGAAGCTGTAAATGGGTCTTGTTGGTGGTGCTGATCCCACCATGGGTCAGTGGCCCCTTTTGCCCCACTCATGAAGACATAAATGCTGAGTCATGTCTCTGTATTCCCGGACAATGGCAAAGGTGACTGGCTGGGGATAGTGTCTAGGTGAACTGGGGCATCTGAGTCTATGACTCAAATCTCTTGAGTGACTGGTAGTTACATTTAATCTGTTCACAGGTATTTGTTAGACATTGTCAATGGGGATAAGGACTGGGATCAAATGACCTTTGAGGTTCCATCACCCCTGAGAATCTGATTATTTTTGTCAATCACAGTGCCAGGCCCAGCATGGAATAAGAAAGAAGTATAAGGCAGCATCCCTGCCCTACATGTCACATCAGTCCCAAGAGAATTTCTCCTTTCTTTCCAGTCACCAGACTGAACCTCACGTTATTGGTGAGGGTAGAAGGATTGTTAATTGCAGTCCAAGGGACCGAGGGAAGCCCTTCATGTTGCTCAATTTTAATTTCTCAATTGCAGACTAGCTTTGTATACACAAGGCTAGAAAGCACCATAGATTAAGTCAACTCAGGCTTCAGGAGACAAACCCTGAACCCTATTCATTTCTTTGTAGACCAAGATCATATTACCTACTTGAGCAAGGAGAGTACTTTTTCCCCTTTTCTTTGAAAACAGAAAGAGTCCCCCCACCCAATTTTTCTGTAATTTTAACTTTTTGCTCATTGCCAAAACATTCAGATAATATAGAAAAGTAGAAATTAATGAATCGGTCACACTAGATACAGACCACTGTTAACATTTTGGTAGATGTCTTTACATACATGAACACATATATTAACAGAAATGGGATCATGTTACAGATAATGCAAAGCAAAATCCCTTGCTGGGTGATTCTTTTCTCCAGCCAGATGTCAGCATGACCAGAAGGAACATTCAGGGACTTCAAGCAGGGAAAGGGAGAGTGGCATTGCAAAAGTTGCCACTTCAAATTTCAAGGCTGGATGTTCTTTCTAGCTCAAGCTGTGTCTGTCCAACCCACCTCTTGGCAGCCATCGAGGGCAGACTTGCCAGCCCCTCTGAAATATGAGGCCACCTCTATTCAAGATGCAGATCTTATTTCTTTCTTATTTCTTTAAAAAATTAACAGAAAACACTTTTTTTTTAAATCATGGAGGGCTAAAGTCAAGTGCAGTTTAGAAGAAACATTGGCAAGAGTTAAAATGGAGCTTTTTAAGGAAAGATTTCCTGACTTCTTTTCCTGACTAGACTGATTGTAGTCTTTATGTCAAAAGAGAACACTATTCCACACAGAAGCCTCATCAAAATGACAAGGACAGGATCTTCAAGTGTATTTTGTCTCAGGTAAGGATATGGTTGGAGGTATCTCCTTGGGGCAGGGGACGGACTCTGCTTCCTTCTGGAGAGTGACCAGAGAGTAGAGGTCCACAGGGTCAGGCCATGTGAGTGGTGGAGGGAGCCAGGCCTATTTCTGTGGAGAACTAAGTCTTAGATCAATGGAAAGGTGGGATGAACTTATATTCTTCAGGAAGTTAGAACCAGAATGAAAGGATCAAATTGATTATGAAGCTGAGTTGACAAATGAGATTTGAGAAGACAGAGAAGGTGAAGAAGTGAAGGCAGTTAATATTTATTTAGCAAGCTACTATGTATCAGAAGTTGTTCTAAATTCCTTTTATTACCTTATTGAATCCTCATAATAATCTTAAGAGGTAGGTTATATTACTGGCATTTTATAACTAAAGAGAGTAAGACTCAACGAGGTTAGGTAAGTGTCAAACAGCCTTTAAGTGGAAGAATCAGGTTCAAGCTTACTTCTGGTTGCCTCCCAAGTGGCTCTCTTTCCCAACATCACAGGCTCTGAAAAGGGAACAGCTGGTCTCCATGAGCTAATGTGCTCCTGGGAACCTGGGCTTATTCAAGCAAAGATGAAATGATTATTTATTGGAGATGTTCTTAAAGGAACTCAAGCATTGATACAGAGCACATGATTTCTAAGAATCCTTACAACTGCATGTTCTAACAAGGTCTCTCTAAATGAAAACATCAGTGTTGTTTGTCTTCTAGGATACTTACCGTGGTCATGATTAGAATTACATTTTTGGCTAAGATGGCCTCTTCAGAAAAAGAATGGAAGATGTATTCCCATGAATGTTCCCTTGGAGGACCAATTCTAGCACACACTGTCGGCGCCCTAGCTGTACTCAGTCAGCACTCAACCATTCCCATACTGCACCCTAGACTGTCCACCTGAGATGGCTTTCTTTTCGTTCCCAAAAAGCAGGCCGGAAATGCCAGGAAGTGAACATCCTTGAAAGCAGTCCTCAGGTAACGACAGATGGGATTTTGAAGATAAAATATTTGAGGTTGGAATATAAATAGTCTATCCTTGTCCTTATCTGGGATAACTCTCCCAGAGTTCCCCAGTAGGACTGAGTCCTGTTGCCTTAACATGCTCTTTCTTGGTTTTCTTCCTCTTCCTTCTTTCATTTACCCTCATGCCTACAGATCTTTTCAAGAATCACCACTCAAACTAGTTTATATTCAAATCTTTGTCTCAGACTCTACTTTTGAGTGAAAACAAACTCAGAAACTAACATTATTTACCCATTAGCATAGGGCGTCTCAGCTTTGGCATTACAGGTTTCTCCCACTATCTGAAAGCAGAACACTCTTACTCATTTTGATTTGGTAGATTATTTTTGGAGTATGAGAAGGCGCAAAAAATTTTTCATATAAATGAACGGTACTAGTGTTTCCAACCCTCCCAAAGAACCCTATTAAATCATACCAAATAGGAACACTGTACTTTTGGATATCGAGGGACACCTTTATTGAAATTTGGTGCTGGAGAATTCTTTGTTGGGAAGTATCATTCTTTGTACTGTGGGGTGTTTAGCAGCCTCTAACCACTAGCTGCCAATAGTCCCCTCCCCTTGGTTTTGACAATCAAAATTATTTCCAGACAATGTTTTCTGGGGGACAAAATCTGTCCTAGTGGAGAAACACTGATGACAAGCTTCTTAGGGAGCTCAAATTTAGTGGAGAATATAGGTGAGATGAGGAGGCAGTGAGCGTGCATGTGCGTGTGTGTATGTGTGCGTGCGTGTGTAATAACTCATACTGTTTCATAACTGTGCTTGGTGCCAGGCTGTCCCTCATCCACAGTAGATGAACAGCTCTGAACTAAATTGTACCCCTTACAGTTCTTTTGAGAAAAATGACAAGCGCCCAGAGACCATTTAGCTGTTTGTGCAACATCAGTTTTCAGGTGAATTCAGTTTGCATGACAGGTCCTTAAGCAGCCATTTCACAGCCTGTCAGTTTCTGAGTTGCTAGGGGTGTTTTGACTTTTAAGTACTTGTGTGCAGCTATTTAAAAAGTCAATATGCAATTCCAATATGGGTACTGCTGTCAATTAAAGTAGAGGGTCCAATAAAAGATGCAAAATGCTTTCTTCGCCAGAGCTTTGTGTCTGATTTGGTTTCGTCTATGTGCAAATGAGACCTCTGAAGAGAACTGGCAGATTTTCAGGGCTGTAGAGAAGATTGCAAATGTAAGGCCCCAAATCCCTGTGTTCCCTGTAAATAGAAATAGCAAAGAGGAATGAATGCATATAGGTTCATAGCTATGATAAAGACTTCATTTTATCCATCAGATTCCTGATTAAAAGATACTAATTAGGGGTTCTCATTACCACTGTACTCCAATACCTTCCAAGTTCAAGTAGGGAAGCATCTGGCAGTGGATAATGTCAGTTCCCTCCCCAGATTCTATTAGATCCCTTCTACCAGTTTGGTGTGCTTTCTGGCAAAGGGCTAGCACCTGTGATTTTTGGTTTGCCCTTGGGCTACTGAAGTTGCCTTATCTCTTGCCTCCTGCCTGGGAATGTATAGTCCACCCAAGGGAGGCCCATAGCCACTGAGCAGAAATCTGGAAGACCAGCCCCCTGTTGTGTAATTACAGTCCAGAGCTCCACTTGAGATGATTATGAAGCTGAGACTGCCTAAAATTTCCACCTTGCTTCTTGATTCCTCTTTTTCTCTCCTGCTTTCCTCACTCTTTTGGGAGTGTTTTCTTGGCAATCACTTGCTCAGGACTCCTCGTCTCAGGGTTTGCTTCTGGGAAATCAGATCCAAGACACAAGCATTCCAAAGTCTACATGCATGGGGGAGAGGAGGTAAATTCTCCCACTCACATAGAATATCCTCATCCCATCTTCTGCGATAGCATTCATTAGATGTTTCTTGCTATCATGGATGATGATAAACAGTTGGCCATCTGAGAAACAAATTCTGTCACCGACGCACTGCTCCCACCCATAGCCCACAAAGGACCTCAGAAGGTGTTGTTAAATCTCATTTAACCAAGAGAAATAAGAGAAGCTGGCTTTGCTCATGTTTTAAATGTGTTAGACCTTGGACCCCAGAAGTCCTGCCTCCATGCTTTCAAACTTGAAAGGACATTGCCACAGGGAATAGAGATTCAGCACAACAGGCCTGCAGTGAGGAAACCTGAAGCAAAAACACACTGGCCATTTGAATCAACATGGAGGGATCTAGAGGGGATTATACTAGTGAGATAAGTCAAAAGAAACCCCAGAAGTCCTGTCTCCACGCTTTCAGACTTGAAAGGACATTGCCACAGGGAATAGAGATTCAACACAACAGGCCTGCAGTGAGGAAACCTGAAGCAAAAACACACTGGCCATTTGAATCAATATGGAGGGATCTAGAGGGAATTATACTAAGTGAGATAAGTCAAAAGAAGAGAGATAACCAGATGACCTCACTCAGAGGTGGAATGTGAATAGATAAAACAAAGGAACAGATGAAACAAAATCAACCCTTGGACACTTGCAACAAAACTGAGGTCACCGATAGGGAAGCGGGCAGGAGTATGGGGAGGCAGGAGAAACGGCAGAACCCACTGGACAATGGTGAAGAACATTTGAGGGCAGGGTATGTTGACATATATGTGAAGAATGGGGAACTTTTGCATGTGAGTTTATTTCAATGTGTAAAAATAAAATAATCAGTTTTTAAAAACCACATTGACATCTGCTTCTGAACTAGGGTTTGAGAGGGCTGCCACAATTTTATTACAAAGCTCTTGAATGATACAGCACTATTTTTTGAGTGCTTTCTACTTGTTTGCCAGTGTTTTCTCATGTAATCATTGTAACATACTTGTGAGATATTAATATTCCCATGTTGCAGGCAAAAACGCTCTTATAGGTTATGCTTCCTACATGAGATCACACTTACAGTGGCAAAGCTGGGATCTGAACCCACCTTGGCTTGATTCTACCAATGACATCTTAACCACCCACCAGAGTACAGTTACAACACTGACTCTGTGTCCTCAGGGAAGATTTAGATAGACATTTCTCTTTTCCAAGAAGAGTGAGGAAATATATAGAAAATTGAAATATAATAAATGAACCTGATATGTTGTAATACGGATAGTACGTTTTATAGCAAAATTTTCTCTAAATGTAGCATTGTCTTATTACAAGGTCAATGTGATCATGAATGGCTATGTACAAAATAAAACATGATCATTTTTTCATAGTCATTTGGAGGGTATTGCAGTTAGTGTAATTTCTCTCCTATTTGGTCCATGCTAGGATTGTTCTTGGGTTTTCACTTTTGCTCCCCTCTCCTATCTATCTCTATCTCTTTTTTGTCCTAAGACCAAGTCCAGGAAGGCTGCAGAAATATTCCTGTTGTATCCAATTAATTACCCCCAGGATTGAAAAATGTGCTATTCCTGAATTCTAACAGTTTTTGCAAGCCTCAAATGCAATCTGAGAACACTTTTGGGCAACAACCTTCCATGGGAAAAAATGACAATATACCCTACATTTAGACACAGAACATATGTTCATACTTTAACTTAAGCAGATAAGTTGAAATTTTAAGATGTCCGTTTTCAGAACACAGAAAATAAAAATGGAAAGTAGCTGCAAAAGAATGGATTTTCATTTTCTTTTAGAATGAGGTCCAAAATTTAGAGCAAAATTCTGCTCTCTAGGCTTCACATTTTGTTCACCCTGAAGAGAATATGCCTTCCTGTTTGATATAAAACACATGAAAGCATTCTAACTGGGAAACAGCTCCAGGCAAGTGGTATTCAGGAAAATAAACTGCTAAGCATGGAATCACAAATCTGGAAGAGACCCTTCAAGAACATCTAGTCCTTCCCTCATCTTGCAGCTTTTCAACTGAGACTAGCTAACCCACCCTGCATGGGATATTTTCTATTTTGGTAGGGTCTCCATTTTCATCTCTAGTGCCCACTTACATGATGTATTTCAGTTAATGGTGGAATATCTGGGTTCTCACAGAAGCCGCCAGTATTGAGCAAAATACCTGGGACATAGAGAGGATTCACTAGAACTTTTGCTAGGAGGAATAGAATAAGTGGATCAACAAATGAAAAAACGAAGGATGAACAGAAGAAAAATTGTGATGGGAATCTTACTGGTATGATTCATTAATAAAATGAAATGAATTCTGTCCCAATTCGAAGTCTTAAAAACACATTCCACTTCACATTCCATAGTGTGATTTCATTATCAGTACTTTTGACACTTTTGCCTTGGATGTTCTTATCTCATCTTGGAATTATGGTAAGAAATGACAAATAAAGTCTCCCCTCCAGTAACTAGGAAAGAGAGAATTAAACTCTTATCAAAAGCCAGGAGAGACAATGCTATTGCAGTACCCCAGGTCTGCCTCTTACTTCAAATGTATTCTGAACAGACAGGGGCATTCCTGTCTTGCCTATACCCCCTCTCACCTCTCCTACCTCTCACCATCTTCTAAGTCTACCCCTTCCGTCACAACTTCCTACACAATCTTCTCAGCTGTCCCCTGCTTCCGTGACCAGCTAACACCACATTTTGTGGTGAGCTCCTAACTGCTGAGTAGCCAAGAGCACCCAGATGTGTCAGAATTATTCCGCCCAAGTGGAGGCCACCATTAACCTCCTGGTTAACATGCGTCAGTGGACCTCCTATACCTACCTGTCTCTGGGCTTCTATTTCAAAATTCAAGATGTGACCCTGGAAGGCCTGGGCTACTTCTTCCATGAGTTGGCTCATGAGAAGTAGAAGGGCACTAGCCATCTCTCGAAGATGCTAAACCTATGGTATGATGATGTCCTCATCCAGGAAGGGCAGAAGTTGTCCCAAGTTGAGTGAAATGGCAGCGTGAGAGGTATGTAAGACACCAGGGCCCTGGAGAAGAACCAGAACTGGTTCCTTTTGGATCTTCATGCCCTGGCTTCTGCTAACACAGACCCCCATCTCTGTGCCGTGCTGCAGAGTCACTTCCTAGAGGAGATGAAGTTCACCAAGAAGATGGGCAACCACCTGACAAACCTCTACAACCCAGGCTGGG
>RJWH01008964.1:0-26195 GCA_004363575.1 Solenodon paradoxus | reverse complement strand
GGGGGAGATGGGAGAGGAGGAGAGAGGAAGAGGGCCCTTGAAAGAGCTCTGTAGTTTCTATATAAAGAACACTAATCTCACCTTGATGGCCCCACCCTCATGAGGTCATCTAACACTAATAACCCCTCAAAGGCCCCCTTTCCAAATACCCTCATGTTGGAGATCAGGACTTCAACATACAAATCGGGGGCGGGGGTTGGTACAATATTCTTTTCCTGCTGTCAGACTTTGCCCAATCCATTTTTTTTATGCCTTGGTGTTGCATATCCCTCCATACTTCATCTTCTTCCAAACCAGCTCACCCAGCTCCTGCTTTTATTCACTCTCATTTCCCTCTCCTATAAACCCAGCACATTTGGTGCTGACCTCACAGACATTCACCACGTCATTCCCCTTGTTACTTGTCACATGGTGGCATTCCATCTTCTCTATGAATAGCTATTTAATGAAAGCCTAAAATAAATAATAAATGCTCAATACTTTGGGTGAACATGAAATTTGTCAGACCCAGACACTTGAGAAAAGAAAGGGGATGTTACCGAGAATCACACTGGGACAAGAGGTGTACACCAGGGCTGCCCCTGACAAAATGGGGCACCTGTCTTCCGGATCAATAGATGACAATGTGGCACACATTGTAGGCTGCTCATCAACATCTTCGTTAACTCTCTTCTCCTTTCCTTGCCTTGGAGCCTGACAAGTTCAATTTCTCTTTCCCTCATAGCTAGGCGTGGCCAGGGGACTCGATTGTGGCCGACGAGCCCTTAGTGAGTTCTGGAGGACTAGTGCTTCCCGATAATTATAAATGACAGGCCCATTCCTTTTCTGCCTGTGTGGGCCTTGTCTGGTGCTGCAGTACACTTCTGGGGACCAGGAAGTGATAAATAGGAAAGCAAAAGGAAGGACAGCAGAGCAGAACAATACAGGAATGAACTAGGTCTAGCTATCAGCTGCCTGCTGCCACATGACTTGTGCACCCCACCCCCCACCCCCTAACTCCGCCCCCATTTGTATGTCGAAGTCTTAATCTCCAACATGACGGTATTTGGAAAGGGGGCCATTGCAGTTATTAGATTGAGATGAAGTCATGAGGGTGGGGCCATCACGATGAGATTAGTGCTCTTTATAAGAAACTAGAGAGCTCCTTCAGTGGCCCTTCTCCTCCCCTCCACTCCCCCTTCTCCTCCTCTCTCTTCCCTCAGTGAGGACGCAGCAAGAAAGTATTCATCTATCAGCCAGGAAGACTATGGTATTTTGTTTCAGCAGCCTGAACTAAGACACTTACCTAGACCTTTAGCAACAAAAATGAACTTCTTTTGGCTAAGAAGGAAGAGCTCTTTTTTTTACCTGCAGACAGAGCATCCTTAATGTAGAAGAGCTATCCCTGCTTTGGCCCCGTTAGTGCACACCTATTTTCTTGAATCCTCACAACTACCCTGAAAGGTGCCCATGATTATCCTCTGCTTTCAGATGAAGGAATTAAACTTCAGAATGACTGAGTAGCTTGTGTGAAGTTGGACTCAGACCCCAGGCTTCACACACAACAGATGCGGTTGCTGCACGAGCAGCTGCTGTGATGGCTGTGCTGCTGGGCAGATGCTGCTAGAAAGCAGGAGAATAAAAAAGAGGTCATCACCTCTCCTTTTATGCCCTCACCCCCACTCTAAGCAATGAGAGGTGACTACCCTCTTCCTTCACTATGGAATATTCCTCCAACATCAAGAGGGAGCATCCAGGCTCGCCCTGGTGGCCTAGCAGTTAGCCTCCAGCACAGTCCACATACATCCCAAGGTCCCACTTCCCCACCAGGGTCGGAGGGAACCACCGGCATGAACTAAATAAAATAAATAAAACGCTTCCTCCTCTCCTTCTGCCTGTGAGCCAAACTAGTCATCTTCATTCCTGCCTGTACCTTTCCCTTAAAAATTAAAATAAAAAGATGGGTCTACTAGTTCAGCAAACATCGTGTTTAAGCGAATGCTCACTTTATGTCAGTGGTGCATGATGTTCCCCAGATGTCATGTAGACATGACTAAATGGTCAGCAAGTGGACAAGTAGATACATAAACAGATCATTTTAGTGGAACATACGAAGCACTAGCCTGGACATCTACGCACGCTGGGTGGGCATCCACAGAGCACCTAGGCGTCCTGAGGTCCCAGGGAACACTTTCTGGGGAAGATGAGGCCCGAAGGAACTTGCCTGTATGGTTAAGCAGGTACTAAGATGAGGAAATGCAATGTCAGGGAAACAGAATGAAATGTGACTTTTTCATGTATCACTGATTTTGAGGCAATTTTATAAAGAATGGGCAAATCTCTAACTCATGGCCTTCTAGAGGAACTCAAGATTTGGTGCAATTGATTGCACCTGAGGGTATTTTCTTAAACCAGTTCAGTAAAGTTTTAAAGGCCTTTAAAAGTACTTCATGATTAAGTATGATCAGAGCGTATTTTATTAGCCACGAATGGAACTAGCAGTCTGTATTTGAATCTGAATCTCTGTTCTGATGGACAACTTTCACCAAACAATCTAGTATCAGACAAAAAAAATTACAGTAATCCTAGAAGGCAGGCACTACTATTATGTCCAAGAAAGCAGAGGCAGAAAGAGGTCAAACTACAAGCCCAAAGTCACAGAGCAGGTGGGCTCTGGAGTTAGGGTCCAAACCCAGTGAGCAGATTTCAGAATTAAGCTTTAACCGCTGCTTCTTGATACCTCTGGAATATGAACTGTTTTATAACACGTATTTTATAATTTATGAAAGAGGAAGCAGAGTCAAAGTGAGTGTCTAAATGGGAGTCAAAAGAAATAACTGCACTTAACATCTCTAGATTTGTTTTCTTAACAGTAAAAAGAGAATGTGAACAAATCTACATTCTAGATAAATATTTATTCAGTGGATTACCAATAGTCAGCATGAAGAATTATAAAAGATGCAGTTATTTTAGACTCAGCCATCACATCACTAATTAATCTACAACAAACCCTTTAGTGCTTTGATTTACATTTTAAAGTCAACATGGGCCATAATGCAAATGCACTAGGAATATCAAAACTATCAGTAAAGCTAAAGGTATGATTCCTATCCATATGAGAGTAGAGGTCATTTTCATAAATTGTTTTATTATTTATTTTGTGGACGTTGCTGCATGCTTTTGAGGATATTGAAGTCATACCTCATTCTGTGCCTCTCACACCCACCCACCACCAGCGTTCTAGCGCCCTTTTGCCTCCATCTCGATAAATCTTTCCATCCCTTTTCCCTCTAAGAGTAGAGATCTGTTTGGGTTTTTCAAAAGAGAGGAAGGAAGAGAGGAAGAAGCATTTATTTTTTATTTTTAACTAATCTTTTCTCATGGAAGTAAACTAGCCATTAGCATTAAATACATTTTTCAAGATGGTTTTATCTTTTATAGGTCAAGACTGCGGCATTTAAGATATTAAACATTTTACTAATTTAATCATGAAAAACATAACAAGTTAAACTTGGTCTCCAATTTTACGTTAGTCATAGTACTTTTCATGGTGTGCAGTCCTTGAATCTGAAGTTGAGAAACACACAATCATATCCATTACAATGACCTCTTCTTCGATAACCATTTAGGACATTTGGATTAATAGGTTGAAACACTACATTTAAAAGCAAACCAGAAAAATTTTGTGAAAGTAACTCACAAGAATCTTGCTTAATAACTCTAGAGCTCAGATTAGTAAAATTTCTAGCTGTAGATATAAATCTTCAAAGTATATATACTAAGTACAATGAACCAAATAAAAAGTAATGCTAGATCTTTTATGTTCTTGCAAATAAAAATAAGGAAGGGAGGGAGGAAAAAAAGGGAGGGAAGGAAGGAGGGAGAGAGGGAGGGAGGGAGGCAGGGAAGGAGGGAGAGAGGCAGGGATGGAGAGAGGGAGGGAGAGAGGGAATGCTTTATTTTGGGTGCTGTCTCCACCCCCAGCCCTGGTCAACCTGGTCATTGGGTTTTACATGGTCTATGCCACAGCCTGAGCCACCAGGGTATGCTGAGGTCATTTTTAAAAGACAAAAAAGTGATGAGAAAATAGAAATGGAATGCAAAATAGTCTGGCAGCACACATGATTCCAAAGGGCAGCAAACCAAGTTATTTAGGCATGTCCTGGCAGCCCAGCGGTCGAGTACACTCTGGGTACAAGCCACATACATCCCAAGGTCCTGGGTTCGAGAGAAAATAAAAAACTAAATAAAGTGCTTCTTTCTCCTCTTCCTCTCTCTTTTTGCCAGCCTGCCTATGTTCTTTCATTCCTGCCTTAAAAAAAAAAAAAAAAAGAATCCCAAGTTATTCAAGGCTAAATGGCCTGAATTGATGCAATCAACAATAATCAACACACAACAAGAAAAAGTAAATAAAATGAAACAATTTTCTAAATATGTCTGTATCATTAATTCTCCAGCAGTGCAGGACATGAATTTCTAGGGCCCACCAGGTAGATGAATATAATCCATATACAGTGATGCCGTACTTAGTGAAATTTCATAAAACAAGAAGAAAACCCTTGAAAGTTTCAGAGAGAAGAAATAGATTTTGTGCAAAGCATCAAGAATTAGAATGGCATTGAACTTTCACTGGGAACTAGAAAACAATGAACCAGGATTTTGCAGGAATTGATTTCTAGCTTAGAATCCTACACCCAGACAAACTAACAATTAAGCATAAGAGCAAAATAAAGACATTTTCAGATATGCAAGATCTCCAAGCTGTGCTTCCCAAACCCTTTAAGAAGCTACCAAAACAAAAATGCCATAAAATGAAGACAAGTCAAGAGAGAGGAAAACAAAGGAACTGAGACTCCGCACAGAAGGGAAGGGGAGGGAAATGACTTGCCATTGTCTGAGCTAGGAAAGAGTTGGTTCAGACTGGGGAACGGAGAGTTCAGTTTGGGAGGACCAGAGAGGGTCACAAGGAGTGAAGGACTGTGCAATGCATTTCACGTGAAAATACTAAGGAGAGCTGTTTCACAGCCCTCAGAGAATTTGGGAAGAAAGAGTGACTGTTTTCCCAAAGTTAAGCAAATGAAAAACTCATTTTCAACTTGTTGTACAGAGAGAGAAATACAATTGGAGCTCACAGCCTGACTCCGCAGTGACTAATTATTAGTTATAACAACACAAACTCAATACTGATTTAATTAACATCGTGCTATCACTTGGAAGAGGCTCTGCAGCACTTTCTACCAGGGAGGTGTGTGCAGGCCTTGTCCTCTTAGGCCTTAGGCAGCAGGGGTGTGAGCCGTGTCGTGTCCAATGTCCAGGTAAGTGAAAATCTTTCTTCCTTGGCTGCGTCCCTTCCTCCCTAACCTTACTTTTTCTCTTAAAAAAAAAAAAAAAAAAAAAAAAAAAAAAAAGCATTTAGACCATAATTCTTGTTACTGTTTCTCTGTATCAAATCCAAATTACTCAAACAATGGCTATTACTCTTCAAGAACAGTCCCTCCCTCTTCCAAGAGTCAATCTTAACCAACTATTTTTGAAATTAGCTGACTTTGGCAGCTTTGGCTCATGTCATAGGAAACTTTGAGCCCGCCTCCCCCAAGTTTGCCGTTTTTAGGCACTTTCTCCAGCCTGGCAGTTTCATCTAAAGGGTTATGTTCAAGTCACTCTGGTTGATTTCCTTTCACAATCTATGATGCAAAAAAGGAGAGAAGCTGAATGAGGATGGAGTAAGAAAGTTATATCCTCCTCTGGAATAAGAGAAAACAAATCGGTCATGTCTAAAATTGAGAAATCTAGGACCAGCCACCTAAGCTAATTATTTGGAAACAGAGAAGTGATCATATCTAGGAGCGGAGAGTGATGGAAGCCAAGCGAGACTGCTGTAGCTACTGCTGTTTTAAAGGAAAGGAGCAGTCAGGAGTGAAGGCTAGGGGGACAGGCAGAAAGAGAGAGAAGGAGGGAACGATTTATTTACTTGTTCATTCTGGTTTTCACCCAGGCCAGCTCTTGAACCTGGGTCCTGGGATAGACGGCCTGCACTCTCTGCTGAAGGCAGCTGACTCAACCACGACTCCACCAGAATGCACCAGTGTTGTTGTTTTGTTAGAATCTTTCATGATGCTCTGATTAATCATATCAGATGGATGCACTGTTCTGAAAACAATGTAAACCTTTTTTTAAAGCAAAAACACTGAAAATTTGCAATTATATGAGCAAATATGTCTACAGTCGATACCAGAGATGTAGACAGTGTTCTCAGTGGCTTGAGGGTTGGGAAGGAGGAGGTCTGGTGAGTTGAGAAGCTGCCTCAGCCCACCGCACCAGGAGAGGAGTGAGCCAGGCTGATTTCCCCTCAGGCATCTGAGGGATTCTCTGAATAAGTCAGCACTGTGCTAAACAGGATACCTGTGATTTTCTGGAAAGGAGTCCAGCTTCCTCACCTGATGAAGGGCCTATGTCCTGATAAACCCATGGTAAGATGAAAACATCATAAGTGGAAAATACATCTAATACACCCAACCTACCCATCACCGTAGCTTGGCCTAGCCTGCCTTGCCCATGCTCAAAACGCTTACATTAGCCTACAATTGGACACATTCCTCACACACAAAGCCTATTTCATGACGCACACCTTAAACCTATATAATGTTAGAATGCAATGTTCCTTCAATACAAATTTTTAAAAGCCTATTTTATAGAAGTGTTGCACATCTCGTATAATTGATTGGCTACTGCTCTGGAAGTGCATGGCTGTAGGGATTCTCACCATTAATGTATTCAGCAGACAGCGCATGGGGACGGGGCCTGGAGGATGAAGCAGCGAATTAAAATTAATTGCTAGATGATGGAGACGCCACAGTAACAAGGCCAGCAATTTCTCTTTCTTCTGAGGAGGCCTGAGGAGAGCTGATAGAAGGCACTGGAGTGCTGACAAAAGAATTCAAAGTACTACTGAATGCATATTGCTTTTACACTGTCATAAAGTTGAAAAAGCACAATTTGAGGACTGTTTGTACTCTGTTCTTCATGGAAGAGAAGTAGCAATCTTTTTTAGTTCCTGTTCTCCAACTTGCTTTTGAGTGTGTGTGTGTGTGTATGTCTGCATAATTCTCTTTACACTTGACTTTCTCATATTCACTTTTCCCTTTATCTGTGAATTTTTCCTCACTTAAGATTGTTTTCCCTGCTGTGCCTGATGGAGCAGGAGTCTGGTCCACTGGCTCCAGGTGAAAGCGCAGTCTACATATATACCAAGGACCCCAGTTTGTGTCCAGGGCTGGTGGAGGGGTGCGGGGAAAACCAAGACATACAACTAAATAAAATAAAGATGCTTCCTCCTCTCTTCCTTCCTGCTTGCCTGCCTATATTCATTCCTGCCTGGACCTTGAGAAAAACTAATCAAATTCAAAGAATGAAGATGGATCTAATATCTTACTTTTTAAATTCCTCAAAACGGAACAATATATTTGACTGGATACATTAACCTACTAAGGCAAAATCTTTCATAAGTGAGTCTAAGCACTCTCAAAATTTCTAATCATATGCTATCAATGTGTAAAATTTATGTATAGAAGTTAACGCTCAGGAATTGTGGATGTGTAAAGCATGCTGATTCTTTAAACATACCAAAATTTGCAAATGACAGTATTTGAATGGTACCATTGCTCTCCCCCAAATTAAAACTCTCTAACTGAAAACCTAAGGCTAAATAAACGAAGAACATAAACGGGTCTATGGCCTATCTATAGTGATTATTTGGGAAGTGTAGATTTCATACAAACCTACCTTTATTTTAAAAAGCAGTTTAGTTATTAGAAAAAAGCACACACCTCAAACTAAATATCCAACCCACATTTTCTCCCAAACACAGAAGGAGGCCTCTCTGAAGGTTTTTCCAGGCTTACCGCTTAACAGCCATCAAGTCAAAAATAAACCTATGAGGGCTTTACCAGGCAAATTCACCAGTCCATGGAGAGTTCACTTTAGCTTTTCCCCCACTAATTTCTTTCTGGAACCCCCACCCACATTCCCCCATCTCCTAATTAGAAAGTTAATTAAGACTCCAAATTGAAATGCTAAGTGAGGAGGGAGATCTGGTCCTGGGCCAGGATTTCATTAACATCAAACTCTCCTTTTCCTCCAGGTCTGTTCAGGGCAGTGAGCTGTGGGGAGAGAGCTGGACAGGCTGGACTGATTGGCTGAGGGGTAGTGTTTCCTCTCAGCTGTCTGAAAGGGAAGATCTGTTTCACAAGTAGCAAACCCTGAAAACATCTGAAAACAACAACTTGCCTTGGGCGTTTAGTACCTTAAGGAAAAGAAACAAGTATCGCATCAACTTAATTATTATTACCATGGCAACAGGAGGGGACAGCAGGCGGTTCCGGCAGCCGAGCAGCGGCTCAGCTGCGCCCGGCGACTTCTCCAGTTGCGGTGGCAACCAAAATTAGAAGTGCTTTTGCAACACTAACAGAAACCATCTTTTGAAGCGCTTCGATTGATCACATTGAATACTGATGATGCAAGCTTGAGTGCTTCATATTTTTCGAACATTAAAGAAAACACCGTACTGCCATAAATCAATAGGCCTTTTAGATTCTCCTTTGAAATCTTGACTTGCAATAGATTTGGGGGGTTTTGGTTTTGTTTCACTTTGGGATTTCTGCGCCCCGAGTGCAATTTCCAAACTTGTCGGAATTCCACGGATGAGAGCTTAAAATGTGGTTCATTCGTTCTCACTTTGAAAAGGGATGAGGAATGGAGTGGGGCTGGGTGGGTCTAACTCTTGTCTGCTGAACTCGGGAGGACGAGAACCGGGTGGGTGGGTGGATGGAGAGAAACCGAGAGGAGGCGACGGGCGGGGAGAGAAGGGGGAGTGGGAAGGGGCAAGGGAAGACACCGGAGGGAAGGGTATTAAAAATGCAGACGGCTGAACCTTCGCTGCCCTCATCAGTTAGGGCTTAGAGCAACTTTAGCTGTTACCTAGAACTCTCCATTTGCCCAGGTACCGTGTCAGGTACACAAAGGCTGGTCAGAAATGGCATTTTAAAATCTTCTTGGTTTTCATTTTAAAGCTCTTTTCCGGGTCGTGTCACCGGAGTCCTCGCACTACTAATACTCCCAAAGGGACATCCGGAAAGAGGAGCTGGAGGTCTTCCTTGCACAGTCTTTTCAAAGAAGCGCCTTTTGGGGGGGAGTGTCCTGGTGTGGGGTGTGGCACGCGGTTTCGTCCCCCGGGCCCAGCTGCTGCCCCTCCACTGCCAGCCCGGCTCCCGCTGGCCACCAGTCTTCTTACAACTATCCGGATCCGGGCTGGCTCCTTGGGGCTCGGGTCGCGCGTCCGGGTGTGCGCAGGGCCGCCCTCCTCGGCTCACGTGTGGGCGTGCGCAGCGACACTGGTGCCAGCACCGCGCCCGGCGGCGCACAGGCCCCTGGGCACCGCACAGGCACCCCCGCGCCTGAGCTCGAACGCCCTCCTCAGACGCGCGGACGCCCCCCAGGAGCCCCTAACCTTCTCGTGACCCCAACTCGCCAGCCCCGCGCCGCGAACTCTGCCCCTCCGGGCTCAGGGAGGAGAGCCGCCCTCCCAGGCACTCCGGTCCCGAGCTGCGCGGCCGCCGTGGGGGTGCTGGCTTGAAGCGCCGCCGCCCGGGCTTACCTTCGTGGCGAGCCGGGCTGGCGGGGTCGGCTACGCGGTGCCCAGTCCCGCGCTCCGGAAGGTCTGCGCTCGGGCGCTGCGTGGGTGCCCGGGAGCCGCGGCCGCGCGGGCAGCTAGGCAGCTGTCAGCGACGCCCACCCGATCCAGCGCGGCCCAGGCAGACCCCGCCGGCGGCCCCAGCCCGGGCTCCGCCGCCCGGGCCGAGGCGCCCCGCAGCGTTTCCTCGAAGACCAATCCAGAGCCGGGGGCTGGCCCCGGGGAGCCGCAGGAGGGCGGTCCGGCCTCGGCGCGCGGGTCTGGAACTCGTAGGCCGGTTTCTATGGCAGCCGCTAGGCAGGGCCGCAAGGGAGAGGGCGCACGGCGTGGGGACACCCACCGAGACGCTCGGGAGCCGGGTTTAGCCCGGCGACAGGGAAGACCCTCCTCGAGTCGGAATGGGGAGTGGAGACAGCGTCCCAGAGGGTTGACACTGCTCCCATCAACTCCCGCCTGATAGAGCGCAGTTTCAGCCTTTTGATCAAAGGTTTCCGTGCCCTGGGGAGACCGAGACCCTCGTCAACCTTCCAACTGAACTCCAGTTTCCAGCAAACCACTGTGACAGCTTCTCTGGGTGAGTCCTTCAGGGTTTAGACTTCAGAAGTGCTAATCATGCCACCCTCTGTCCAGATGCCTCATCTACATTAGGACGAGCTCCTTCCGTGTCACTTAAGCTCTGAATCCCTTGCTTACTCCCCAGCTATGACCCTCTGGCTAATGGTTGGCGCCAAATACTAACCCAGTTTACGAACAAGGACGGTAGGTGACTGGCCTGAGGGTAGAGCCGGAAATTGAACTTACAGAATACTAACGCACGGAGGTTATTGACTGAAGTTCAGGTCCTCCACGTTGCTGAGGAAATAGGTCAGAGAAATTCCTTTAGCGAGGGCCACACAGCTGCTCGAAGGCAGAGCTCCAAATCACCTTTTTCGGGGCACTTTCCCCGCCTTCTTATGCTTCTGGATCCTGGATTCATGACTGCCAGGGTAGTATTTGCAAAAACGAAAGTGCTGAGGAGAAAAATAAGTTAAAAAGCCTTTTATGGGTGCGCTCTGGTGGAGCAGCTGTTCAGTCAGTCGCCACCAAAGGAGCAGGCCATTTACCCCTGGGTTGAGACAGGGGGGTTGGGGGTGGCAGGAGCAACCAGTGTGAACAAGTGAATAAAACATTTTAAATTAAGATACTTTTTCCTCCTCTCTCTTCCTGCTTGCCTGCCTACTCGCCTTCATTATTGCCTGCACCTTTCCTTAAGAAAAAAAAAAACGAAACAAAACAACAAAAAAAACCCTTTTACAGTAGAAAGTAGGGAACCCAAAGATTCTCTTTTTGCTTGCCAGACACCGTTAAACTTTTATAAAGAGCAACTGATTAAATTCTCCCAATAACCTTGCAAATTAGGTAACTTTTTTTCATCACCATTTTGATGGAGGAAACTGAGGTCCAGAGGTTTTCCCTTGCTCCAGGTCACACAGCTGTCCAGTGCTGGTGCTGGGATTCAAACCTAGGTGGTCTGACTCCAGAGTCAGTGCTCTTCCTTCCTACCCTCTGCTGCTGCTTTGTGTGAGGATTAAAGCGGAAGCACCAGGACGGGAACAAAACCTTGGACAGCTCCACCGGCTGGCTTTGAAGATTGGCCAATCAAAAGAATCTGTGATGATGGCTTCCCGGGTTATGAGTGGTCGTCTACTTGTGCAGGATAAAGGCTCTCTTCGGGAAAGGCTTGTCTTTAAGGATACAGTTTCAAAAGGAAAGTGCTTAAAAACAAAAAGCCTCAAACTCCAACCTGACAGACTCTCCAATAGGCTCTCCTATCCTGCCCCCAAGAGAGCACTAGTGGCTTAAAGGTTACTGAAGACTTTTGGCAATGACAGAAAAGAAAACCTTAGAACTCATCATCAGAAACCACTTCTAAAGCCCGTTGGCCAGGTTCTACTCCAGGAGCCCCCTACACCCCCATTTCTCTTGCAGCTATCCTGTTAGCCTGTTCCTTTTCAAATAAGAACTCTTCTTCATGCCTCCCCTTCCTTTGGGAGTCCTGTGCCCGCCGCTGTATCGGGCTGACTTCACATTCAATTTCACCTAAAGAAGCGTTGTTTTTTCCCTCCTACAGTCATTCAACAATATGTTGATTATGATGCAATAGTATATGGAGTCAAAAAGTCTTATTTTGAATAGTATAGGGAAATAGTTTGCATGTATAAAGTGAGAAAGCAAGTTACAAAATAGAATAATACAAATTTGTGACATATGTGACTAGAAGATATATCAAACATTAGAAAATTTTGTCCTTGCCTGGTAGAATCACAGGTGATTTAAATAATTTTAGTACTTCACAGTATTTTTTTTTTTTTCATTTTCTACAATGGGTGTTTGGAACATATGCTAATGCCTGAAAAAAGTATTTTTCAAAAGAATTCACGAGACTTTAAGACCTATACAGTATAGCAGTTTGATGATTATTGGTTTTCTAAACCCTGTTCCCTGTGTTTGCAAGAAAGAAGTCAGAGTCTAGAAAACAATCCCAGATGATTATAATGCAGGGAGTTCTTGTCTTGTGCTTGGAGAAACGTTGACAGTGACTGAAAGTTTGAGTCATATAGCTACACCTTGATCCTTAGTTCTGTTTCTTACTGGCTGTATGGCATTCGTTTGGTCTCCAGCATCTTGTAATCTGGGAGTTAGAGTAAGGATTAATGACATAATGTTTTTGGAAAATAAAATAATTTTTCTTAACCTGGAATCTTGGGCTTGTGGTAGTTGGTAGAAGAATTCCCAACTGAAAATGTGTTAAAGTATACTCCTTTCATCACAATATCCAAGCAGTTGGGATCCAAAGAAGGCCAGAACCTCCTCTAATAAGTGTTTAATAATAGGTAGCTGTTACTATTATTGCAAGTGCTGAATGGTAATCTGTTCTAGGGCATATGGGAACATTCTGCTCTCCTTGCTCATTAAGTTAGCTGCACCCCTACTGAATGTGAACCTGAGCTATTCATGGGATTTTCCTATCTCTACTCTCTTTCCATCTTCCCTCTGATAGGGGTTTTGGACAAATCTTGAGAGGATGTAGAGTAGTTTTCTGAGACTGTATAGTGCTGTGGAGTTGAATCTGCTACTCAAAAAGGCAGATCCTTTTCCAGACAAAGGCGTTTTATTTATCCTGCTTACAATCTGTGTGCTACCTGAGTATGAGAATTGAAGTCTTTGAACAAGTCAGAAAAATTCTTAAGCATATTTCTTTAGATATGATCCCTATCCTACTTTTTATCCTTTCAGGAATTCCAACTGGACATTTATATATGTTAGACCTCATTCTTTCTCAAGTCTTTTTCCAGGTTTTTTTTTTTTTCCATGTTTTCCAGGTTTTTACTTTCATTCTGGGTAATTTCCTAAATTCTTTTGTACTGTTGTTAGCTGTCTAACCTGCACACTGACTTTATAAAAAAACTTGACATTGCACATGGAATTAACAGTCAAGAAAGAGATGGAAGTATGAGAATGCCAATTTCATTCTTTCACAGTAGGGAGTCAATTGGTACTTTAAAACTGAATTACAACTGGTGTTTATCAAAACCCTTTCCCTAAACTTTAAAGGAAGTTCTTTAAGAACAAATACTTCCTGTAGTGAAGAAACATTTATCTAGTTTGCCAGTTTATTCTGCTTCCCTTATTTCTATTACATTCAAGTAAAATTAAACTGTAAGAATTAAAACTGCATGACAATCCTGTTTTTCAAAGTTCCCTCTCTCCACCTGCCCCCCAATAAATATCCATGTAATGTATAGCTATTTCTGATTAATGGGTTTTTAGAGGGGCTTTTTTTCAATATGTGGGTATTTTACTTGAGCAAGTGTAATTTAACAACCATCAAAACACTGAAATAGAAAGAAGGTTGCAAATTTCAGTGGCTGAGTGACAGGCCGTTATCTCTTCCTGCCAGTCCGTTTAAATTCTACTGATATTCTGGGTACTTTTAAAAATTCACTTTAGATCTTAGGATTTTCTTTGCCTCATATTTAGTCATTAATGTTCAATATTGAACTGCCTTCCTAAAGGAATAACATACAACAGGGAGAAAAAAGAGAAAGATCCAAATTGTGATACGAGAAACACCATAGTAATCCACATTATAAAATTTGAGTTCCTGAGATTCTCACTATATTAGCTACTCCAAACCTTTCTTGAATATGTATCCAAGTATAGCAATTAGTGATACTTTCTTTAAATTGGCACTTGGATATTTACAAATGGACAACTGAGCAAAATTATCTTCTGAAACATCATAAAAATCAAATTTGAATAATTACCTTGGCTTGATTTTAGTTTTTAATCACTTAAATTGGACTGGGGGTCTGAACCCATATTATTCCCTCCATAGTATTTCCGGGTTGTAAGTGGTAACTATTATTTCATAGGGCAATTACTGCTCTCATATAGGGAATCTACTCGGCCCCAAACCCCAGTTAATGATCAGCTAGTAATTGATTTCATTGTGTTGGCATTTACTTCTCAGCAGTATTAGCTAATGTTTTGTGTCTAAAACATATTTGAGTTACCCAGCAAAAGTATTCCTAGTCAACGATTCTCATTTTCCAATTTTTAAATTTATTTTTCTTTAACATTTCATTTCTGTAACATTTTCATTTCAGAAATATCAAAACAATTAGTTACTAAGTAGAATGTTCTTGCTGGATATTAAAAAATCAAGAACTGCTGTCTTATTTCAGTCCATTACATGAATGGTAAACAGGAACAGATAGCAAACAAGGTATTTTTAAGGTAGCACCTGGTTACACTATTAGAGTCCAAAAAACAGCTCATCCTCTGGCTAAGTATCTGTGCTTCCTTGAGGTACCTAGGTCAGTTTTCTTCAAGTGTGGTTCCAAGTTGCCACGTCCTGGAAACTTGTTAGAAACGCACATTCCTGGGCCCAGCCTAGACCAACTGAACCAACAGCTCGGCATGTTTCAAGAGTCTGACGCACCCTGAAGTGGGAGAACGATTGCCTGGCTAGTGTAGTTGTGGGGTCAGGAGATGGAGAGAGACAACAAAGGACAATTTGCTGCAGGTATCTTGTCAGCTTTTCTCAACTGTTCAATCCCAACCCTATAAAGGTCTGACACAGATTCCAAAAAAATGGGTATTTGGCCTATGCTCTGTGCAAGCCAATGCTGTCAACTACAAAGAGATCTCCGAAATTTACTATTTTATTCACCAAGGGCACAGTCTGTGGTCGAGCTCCCGTGTTTCACATACTGACTCTGCTCTTAACTCAACTATTCCTCATCTTCTCGTTTAGTTTCCTCCATTTATAAACTGATAGCTAATGATAGTTACCTCATAAGGTCACTGAGATGATTAACTGTAAAATATTTGGTATATAAGTGATTCATAAATGCCACTGTTAGAAGATTTCTTTCCTAGGCTCATTTTGGTAGAAATGTCAAGGTGGACATTTTAGTTGAGTCTGTGTCATATTTAGTGTCACATTAGGTTACAGAAAAGGTGGGAAGAAAAAAAATATTGACATCAAGCCCCTTCTGTGGCTGTAAATCCCATGGGCCTGTGACGGGGCCACTCTCCTACCTACCATGTCAATGGGATTAATGAAGTAGTGCTTACAGAACATCACTTTTAAGATAGCCTGTAAATTCAAGATACATTTATGATAGAAGACAATCTCTGCATTTATGCTTTTAAGGCAATTTGCTTGTGGGCTTCCAACCATAAAGGACCTTAATTGGTGGTAGTGGTGAGAATTTGAGTTTTAATGGATACTTTTCATTTGAATTCTTTGACCAATTCTGCAAAAGCTATATAGCACAGCTCAGCACATAACCCACAAAGCATTCAGCCCAGGTTTCCCTTTTCTGACCTAACATAAAGGTCTGAGTTTAATTAATATAAAGAGATTAGTTTTCTCCATCAAAGTTGGGCTAAACTTTTAAGTCATGCATTCACTTGTAATTTTGCATGACAATTTCAACATGAACATCTTTGTTGTCTGATCACTTGTTTTACAACTTATTTAAACTGATGAGTTACATTAAAATTTACTGTTGTCTGATGGAGATTTCATTTAGGTCTCAGTCAACACTGTTGGCTTATTCAAAGTTTGAAGTGGGTAAAAGATCATGAACCCTTCTAATCATGAAGTCTTTAATTTCAAATTGAATGCAATGAGAACAGAGCATTTACATTTCCATGAAAATATTCCTACTCATAGTGTAGGATGGCGGCCTTTTTAAATTAATAAAACGGTAAGATCTTCTGTTCTTGCACATGTTCAGATGATTTGTAGGTTTTATATGTATTATCATTAGGGTCTTTAGTTTTCTTATGAACCTCAAGATGGTAGATCCACATAAAAAAAAAAAAAAGTATGTATTTGGTTTTTGTCCCGGGTTTTTGGTATTGAGCGCCTAAAAATCCTTGAAATCTCCTGAGTGCTGTCTTGTTATTGAGGACAAGCCCCTAATGACCAGCCCTGAGTTTGTATGATGAGGTGACTCCTAGTACTGCCTGCCAGAACCAGCCCCACGATGAGATGGTTAACTACCAGCACTATCCCAAACAGGGAGGGGCAGGGGCTGAGAGTGAGAGTTCAGTGTCGACCATGTCTATAGGTAATAGTCTCAGTAAAGAAGGTTAAGGGAGCATCCGGGTTGGTGGACATATCCACAGGCTAAGAACCTGGCTCACTAGGGCTGGGCATGAAGTCCTACCCACCTCCCTTTTTCCTATGTCTTCCACTTGACTTGGGTTATATATCCTTCATAATATATACTATATTATATATACTTCTCTGGGTGAGGGAAGTCATTTTTCTTCAGTATATTTCAGAAATATGCTATCATTGAACATCAGGATTACCAAAGGTTTTAAGCTGAACTGATCTTTTAAATTGAACACACTAGTAAGTGGAGAAGTATTCTCAACAGGTGCTACTAAAGAAATTCCACTGGTTGCTGTGCCCCACTGTGGAGTCACTGCAGGTATCACCTTTTCTTGTTGGATTTTGGAGGATTATAGGCATGTACTGAGAATTTTTTTTTAATCTTATCAGATGTTAACACAGATTCATAGATAGATGAGAAAACATCTCTGACCACAAACCAACTTCCACATTGGTAATTAAAAAAGAGTCAGGAACACATAATTTTAAAGTTTACTTTAAAAATGTAAATATCTCCCAATATTTAACAGGTAAAGAAAATAGCATATTGGTTTATTTTATGTGGTTGTTATATTTTATTTTCCAAATAATACTGATTAAAAATATTTACACACCTACTTTTAAGTCCACAGTTTAGCACTCTTGTTTTTATGGCTTTAAAAGTTATAGCACAAGATCTTTACATTAAGGATGGGGGGAGCTTGTGGGTGAAAAAAAGGTTTATTCAAAACAAAGCCTGATATATTATATACAAGTTTTTTCCTGTACTTTAAATACATTAATTTTTAAATGATGCTCATTTTTTTTTAATCTGGTGGTAAAAATACTAGTGCAAGTTTTCATCAAAATAAAGTTTACCACAGATATAAACAAATTCTCCCAATTGAAAATGGCCCTTCAGCTGCCATTAAATAAAATTTCTTAACCTAAGTGAAAAAGAATTGGTGGTAGTCATTGTAAGCAAAAATAAAATGTACTGTAGTATCATCTACACTGCTCCTTGTAACAAACTTTCAAAGAACCAGAGATGCTTTACAGAAGTTTAGTTGGTTTTTAAAAGGCACATGGGTGTGTTTTGTGTTGTTTTTTACATTCTAGAAATTTTGCCACCACCATTCTGCGTCTGTTGCAGAGATGACATCTGTGACTATGAAGGTAGACAAGAATGCTGTTCAAACTAAAGAAAGCCAGAAGCCAAAATTTAACTGCACAGTAACAATGCACTTTTCTTCATGCAGCCTTGTTTCCTATATATTCAATTTTCTAACATGCATTAGAATACATAAACTTGTATTCTAATGATTTTACTTTTGATTTTACAATATGAAAAAAACTCGAGGAAGGACATGGTCTGGGAAAGGGAGAACTCTTACCACATTGAAAATAGATACATTTGTACCCAACTATATTAGTAAGAATATAATCCATTTAAGTTTCCAGAAATATACTCTCTCCCCTTCACTTATGGGGAAAAAAAACCCTCCCCTCTGTGGCATTAACAGGGGTGTGGGGTGGGCATGGGGGTGGAATCAAGTTTGTTTCAATAGAAACAGTTCAGCGCAACAGGAAAGAGTAACTTTGGTCCACTTGTCTGTTAGCTTAAGGACAGTCACACTGCCCATTATCAGTTCAAAAACCCAACACATAAATTTAAAAATATATTCATTTGTTATTTCACTCTAAAACTGGCATAGGTGTTCTGTTCTCATTCCCTGGCTTTTCAGCTGGGGAATCCACCATTTGTCTGGTCTCTAAACCGTTAGCATCTTCGTGATCTTCCCTGGCAGCCTCAGGAACATCTGCTTGGTTAGCTGCTCTCTCCTCCTGGTTCATGATTTCAGGGGTTACTTGCTCCAAGTCTGCTTCTAGAAGTTCAGTTTGTATTTCCATTGGTATTGAATTTATCCGTTCAACATGCAGCTCCTCTACATGTACTTCGGTTCCTTCTTCAGTCTGAATTCGACCTACTTCAAGATAACTCACCTGGACCTGCTCTGGAAGCTCACTTATATGTGACCCATGCACTTGGCTGTCCTGGAGCAGATCTGGATGGACCTGCTCTACAGTCACTTGTGCTGAATCCACCTGAACCTGAAGCAGTGGTAACACATGCACCTTTCCAACTTGTTCTATAATAGTCATCGATGTCACAGGTTCGGTTTGCACACGTGTTTCTACTGAAAGAACTTCTTCAGTTATTAGACGTTCTGAAATGTTGTGCGTGTCACTGAGATGCCTCCTTAATTCATTTCCTTGCATAAACCACAAGTCACATAAAGTACAATGGTTGGGTTTATCGCCAGTGTGTATTACCAAGTGATCTTTGAACTGGTCCCAGCTGTTAAACACACTGTTACAGACCTGAAATAACCAAACATATGGTGTTAATATTTATATTCAAACTAAAGAAATATGGATGTAGTTTTCTCTGTAAGAAACAATTTGAAGATCTCTCTGAAAATGTTATATGACATTTGTAATATAATCCTGGCCTGGACTATTTCATTATTTTATTTGGTCCTTTATAGCTGATTAACAAATATGTTTAGGGGGGGAAAAAAAAATTCTAATTTCCCTTATAAAATCAGACAATGTTCTTTACTCTCATTTCTTTCCAAGTAGTAGCTATACCTTTGCTCTAGACAGTTACCGTCCACTTTCAATGACTTCACAGATTCCCTTACTAAGACAAGAATACACCCACACATACCTGACATTCATAAAGCTTCTTTCTTCCCTTTTTTGCCCCTACTCCAGTTTGGCATGCAGTCAGGTGACATTTGAGGGTACTATTTCTAGCAAATCGTTCATGACAGTTTGGACATTCAAAAGGTTTTTCACCTATTAGAAAGAAATCATATTGGCAAATTAAGAAAAAACAGAAAAGTCAACAGTTGTTCTTTTTTGTTAATTCTAACAGCATCTTCTTGACAGGAAGGTTAGAACTTATAACTTAGATGTTTCCATCACATCCAAAAGACTCTCAGAGGTAGAAATAAGCAGCAGCTTTTTGTGATTATTAAAACTGAATATGTGCTCTGATAAAGAAATAAAATTTGGATCCTAGTTGTAGTCCAAGCTTTTGCGTTTCTAAAAACTTGTATTTTTTCCCTTAAATAAAAATCAAGATTGATCTCTATTTCAGGTAAACACTTCACAAGCATTTTTTGAGCACTTACTGAGTACCAGACCACATGCTAGGTGAAGACAAACTCTCGTTTTTTTTACACTCCATTATCATAGACCAGGGTATTTCATGAAAGTGAAATCATGAAAACAAATACAATAAGAAGGCCTACTGCAGAAAAGATGGCAATGGAAAATGTACAGAGCGGGGGGAACAGTGAACTCTGGCTGGAGTGGAAGGTGGGAGGGAAAGAAAGAAGTTTATTCTAGGCAGAGGCACACAAGAGTAAAAGAGTATGGTGACTGAGGAGTAAGGAGGAGGAGGTGTCACTAATGACTCCCAGGTCTCTGGCTTAGAATTCCAACCAGATTAAAGAAAACCAGTAAGTGTGGAGCAGGTAACACTGGGAAAGATAACAAACTCAATTTTGTGTTGAGTTTACTCAGAGCAAAGTAGGGGAAAGTCTGGTAGACAGTATATAAGACAATCTGAGCCAGAGGGTGGACTGACACATAGATCAAGAGTTACTTTAAGTGGCAATGAAAACCTGTGATGTGGATAAAATCTCTCAGCATGCTATGCAATAACAGAACTAAGGACAGAATCTAACGGAATACAAACTGAGAACAGCAGGTAGATGAGACAGGAGAGGAAAAGGAAAGAGAACAGCCAGAAGTGGAAGGAAACAATGCTATAGGGAACTGAACAAATTTCAAGATGAGGGTATTAAACAGTGCCAAACTGAAGAAAGATGTCAGGGATTGTAACTGGTAGGCGTGGTGATGTTGGGTCAGAAGCCAGAGTAGAGGGAACAAGAGCGAGAGGCATGGAGGAAAAGAACGGGGAGAGAAGAGAGAGTGGCAAGGAGGGGGACAAGTCAATGAGAACAGTCAGCAAAGAAATTCGAGGTTTGGAAGGTAAAAGGAGAGGTGGCTAGAGCGGGTGGGGGTCAAGCCAATGAGAGGATTAAGTCAGAAGAGAGTCATTATTTATTTACTTGCTGAGGGGGAAGAAGCTAAAGAATGAGAACAGTAGATGGACCTTGGTCTTGGAAACATCAAAGTGTGAGATCCAGGACTTATCTTGAAGAAAAGGAAATCTCTTTCTCTGTAATGAAAGGACACACATTGAAGTTCACCTCACAGGTAAGTTGGGGGTAAGACAGGTGTGTCATCAGCTAGACTGGGGTTAGGCGCAGCGGACTTAGCTCTGGGTTGAAGCTCTAGAATGATAAACCAGCTACCAGAAGGCCTAACTTAAGGTCTGAGATCTTGAGTTTTTTCTGGTCGTGCTTAGCAGAGGGTGAGAGTAAATAACTGCACTGACCTGAGCATGGAGAGTTTTCTTTAGAGCACGTGGGGTCGAAGGGCAAGGAAATGTGCTAGGGTATACTGAAAAAATTAGCTCAGGTTGTACACAACGAGGACCACACAAACAAGTCACACATGGGCAATAAATGAGGTGGAAAGGGATACTGAAGGACTGAAAGGCTAAATGAGGTAGAGTCTAAAAGGCAGATGAAGGAAATGGCTCAGAATTCAAGAGCCAGAATGATGCTGGTGGAGAATAGGACTGTGCTATCAGGGGTGGAGTTGTGATGAGGACATCCTTGATGTGATCCTCACACTTAAAGGGAACACAGTTATAAACTTTCGAACTATGCCTTTCCCCTGGCAAAACAAAGCTTATTTTGTCTATTTGTATGTGATGAAAAAGTTCATCTGAGAGAAGATCAAATCACCTAGAGTTAGTTAGTGTTGGTACAAAAACTCCTTTCAACTCCAAAAATGTTAGAGAATACTACTAAATATAATGGTTAAGTGTGGTGTTGCTAAGTAGTACATACTTTTGCTATAAATGAAACCTACAACTATACATTGGCATATACTTTTTAAAGGAAAATTTGGTATTTGCCAAGATTTAAAATGCACATATTTTTTCACTTGGCAAATCCTGCTCTATATATGTACAAATATGCCTATTGTAGCAGACTTTATAATTGCAAAAGACTAGCAACAACTTAAATGAGTATATATAGATATATATATTTATAATTAAAGATACATTAAATGGCAAAACACTGTACTGCATGCTTCTATTTGTTTTTTCAACAGCTGTGTGTATCTATGATTACTTGAAAATGCAAGGACTATATCTGGAAAGATAAAATAAGAAAACGATAGCAGTAGTTGCTTCTGGAGAGATCTACTGAACTAGGAGACTTTTCATTATGTGTCACTTAAGCTTTTATGCCATTTGAGCCCTTTCTATTGAAAAAATTAGTTGTAAGTCCAATAAAACCTACAAATAGCAAGACATAACTATACTTTAGGTGTATGAATAGTATAAGCTCCAAAGTGGTTTCATCATCTTATCTGTCACAACCATGAGCAGTAAGTATCATCCTTATTTGCACAGATAAGGAAAGAGGTCCAAAGATAAAAGTGACCCCATCAAACTCATCATGCCGGAAAAGTCAGAACTAGAACTAGAATCAAATTCTGCTTTTCGACTCACTTCTTTCTGAGTTTATACTAGTTAGTTATCTGGAAAGCTAGGGAACAATTACTTGAAAACATTTAGGGTTCTTTCGCATTGGTAATCCCACAGGTCTATGTCCCAATATGGCTGCTATTTTCTTTCTCCTACCCCAAGGAACCCAACTGTCTATAGATGTCTTTCTAAATTAATAATCTCCATTCATGTAATCACCCAAATCAGAAAGCTGAGACTCACCCTCTTACCCCCACGTCTCACTGATCAACAAATCCTTTTGATTCTACATAACATTACTTAAATTTCCAGTGCTTTTCCCTCATTCTTGTCTATATTACTCTAATAGTTTCCTAATCAGAACCAATAGATCTTATTCTACTCCAATCTATTCTGCCATCCATTCTCTAAAATACAAATGTGATAAGATCTCTTCCTGGCTTCCAAGGTAAATATCAAACTCATTTACAGTCTTAAGAAAATAACTATCTGATCTTAGCTTCATCTCCCATCACTGCCTTGTCCTTGAATTAATGGTAGATTATTCATGATGCCAAAGTGCATGTGATGTGATCAGCCCTTCCTGACTTTCAGCTACATCTCCTAGTATTCCTCAACCTACTCAAACTCAATTCTCCAGCCATATATAACAACCTACCACAGTGCTCCATAGGAGTCACTTCCTCTCATTCCTCTATGCTCTTGTATTACTGCACTTCTTTGCTGAGAATGCCCATATCCCAGCTAACTCTTTTCCTTTGAGCGTCATCACAGGGTAACCATCCAGGAACCTTCCTGTCTCTTGCATCGTAAAGAGCTCAGACAGGCATCCCCTAAGACTGTGCTTACCTCTATCACCAGTTAGCCTATCACACTGATTGTGCCTGCTTGTTTCTCCCAAATTAACTGTGAATGCCTTAAAGGCAGGGACTCAAGAATATCTTTATCTGTTACCTACCAAGCTGGCATTCTCTGAAAGCAAAATAACTCAAAGGAAAAGCTAACAGCCAAAATTTTGCAAATCAAGACATAAATTATAGTGTATGCTTTAAGAACATACAAGAAACCAAACCACTAAACTAGTGCAAGTATATAAAATATGAAAGGGGGGGTATTATGTATATTTGAGGGTAAGAAACAGGAACTGGACTGTTTCTTATTAATCTTTATACTTTTGTTATAAGTAGAAGAGGATCCATCCTTTATTAACAAATAATTTAAGACTTTATTTATGCTCCTCTTGAATTTACAGTCATTGATCACACCTGCAACTATTGTCACCAATTACTAGCATGGTAATTGAAGTTAAAAAAACAAACAAAAAAAAACAACGAAAAGTTTGGCTTGCTTTATGTGCTGTTCCGCCAATGAGCATCTGGCTTTATAACTATCTAATTAAGTCACTTATATCACTTGGAAGCAGAAAATGAAGACATACAACATAACATATTTTAGCTCTATATTCTGCTGTTCAATTCAAAATACAAAGTACAAGAGCTATAAAACACATCTTTAAACTTCCAAAATGACCTGTATTATCTTCAAACAAACAAATAACTAGATGTTTTGAGTAAAAGATAACTGTTTCTACTTTCACATTCCTAGAAAGTAATATAAAAGTGACTGATTATCAGTTGGGGCACTGAAAGCCCTGTTAAAGTTCACTAGTTACCAAGGAACACTGTTAGGAGTCTACAGTGCTGCTGCTGGTCCATCAATTCTTTTGCAGAACAATCCAGCAAAATGTTCACCAACAGACCGTGAAAATAGATGAATACTTGTTTCTTAAGGACCAAAAAATATAGCTAAAAGTTGTTTCCAAATAGGTAAAAAGTATACACAGTGTTTGAAAATAATATTTTCTAAAAAGATTTCATAAATAACTATTACCTGGAAAATTCCTTAAAGTCTTAAATCCATATTGAACCTTAATTAAGAGATTCTCCTGCTATTCTTGTATTTATTAATTTCCTGAGTATTATAATCAAGTACTTGGATAGTGAGAGATATCACCATACTACCTGAAATCTGGGTACTTCAATTTCTAGCAATGTGTAGTGAATGACTTGGGACAGCAAGGGATCTAAGAAAAAGTTTCATCTAAAGTACTCCAAATTCTAGCAACGAGAAAGGTTCTGAACATTGTGTGGTGTCTATTTTGTAGTCACTGTATTAACGCTCTAAAGAAACTTCACCACCACACATAATTAGGACTTGGGAACAACTGTCCTTAAGTGAAACTTAGCATACTGTAACAAACAGCTTTTCCCACACCATTGTTACAGAGGGTTTAGGGACTCCTCAAGATTCAAGTAGTTGGTTGTAGCTCTAGTATCTGGCAAAAGACACCTAGTTAACAACACTTAGGATGGAAGAACAAGGACAGGTAATCTAACAGGAAGAAAAAAAGATCGTAAGAAAGAACAGAAACAGAACTGTAAGAGCCACGGGATCTATGGTAGACTCCCTGGGACATCTCCCTCAGACCCAGGACAGCTCCTAAGAAAACGCTGTGACTTTACTCTCGGCTGTCCACTAGTCCTGACATATTTGCCCTAGTAGAGGTGAGGGGAGATGCCAACCTAGCTGCCAAGTCTGTGTAATATGTTAACATGAGACAGGAAATGTAAAATATTAACAGCGAAATATTACTGTAACTAGGATTTCATAATTTATGATCCTTAGTAATCAAACCACGTCTTAGGTATTTCTTCTTAAAACATAAAAATGGCAAGGTATAAGAGGGACAATTTATTTCAAAGCTGATGCTGATTTCGGCTGTAACCCATCAAAATTTCAATAAACTCATGTAGAAACACAGTGTACTCAGTCTGCACACTAGAAAATAACAGAGATGGCTTTTGTGATATTAACTCAAAAAGAATTTAGGCACTTAAGACTTGAAGTGATTATAGAAAATCACTTTTCAACAAAGTATTTGCTAATTACCTGTATGTTTTCGAAGATGCTCTTTAAAATGTCCAAAGTGGTCAAACTGTTTTTCACAGTACTGACATATGTGAATTTTTTTCCCAGTTCTTTGCTTCTTACTAACTCCACCTTCTTCAAGGTGGTAACAATTGAGGTGCTGTTTCCATGCGCTCTCCCGAAGATACCTTTTATTGCATATTTCACACTTGAAACTCTCAGTGGAGTGTGATTTCATGTGTTCCTTAAAATGGTAAAACAATTTAAATGAACGGTTACATTTCTCACAATGGAACAAGTCCTTCACATGTGACAGCTGAAGTTCCACAATTTCAATACCTTCTACCTGTTTGCTTGTGGGGTCAGGCGCACAGCCAGCTTCTTTCACCTGTCCTTTTCTATCACCTTGACGGTACTTGCTGGTAATATCCGCCAAGAGAGCCAGAGCAGAATCATCAGAGGAACCCGTGCTCTGAATGTACTTTATGGACTGCTTGGCAGAAGTCACCTCTTCTAAGTTTTCCAGGCCTTCATCTTCTACTTCAATTGTGCCTTCAGCAATCTCAACCTCAATTTCAACAGGCTCTGATACTGCAGATGGCAACGACTCAGTGATAACATTTGAAGTTTCTGCAATCTTTCTTTTTTTTGTCTCACTTTTTCCTGCGGTATTTTCCTCTAGTGGAGCTGAGTTTTCTTTGTTCCTGAAATACAGAATGCATGGATTAAAAAATCGGTAAGATCAATAAAAATTCTAGCAGGCTTCTGGGGAAAAACTGATAGGCTGATTAAATTACTCCACCAGGATGTGCCGTGACTAGAAGACATACTACTCAATTTTAGGACTTACTGCATAGACAATAAATTAAGCCAATGTGATACTAGCGGAAGGACAGACATGATGACTAATGTAACAGAATAAAGTCCAGAAATAGACCTATAATTATATAGGCAGTTGATTTTTTTTTAAAAAAAGCTCCATGTTTAATGGAGGCTCTCCCAAATTTAATGGAGAAAATGGATTAATTTAATGGAAAAATGGATTATCTTTAATAGTGTTGCAAAAGATGGGAATCTATATGGAAAAAATAAACCTCAACCCTTACTCTCATACACAACAAAATTCAAAGACCTGAAATTGGCAGGCCTTGGTGGAGTAGTAGTTAGGTCAGTTGCCTCCAAAGGAGCCCAAGCCACATACCCCTGGGTTCAAGTCCCAGGTCCAGGGGTGAACAACTAAATAAAAGGAAGGGGGAGAAAGGGAGAAAGGGAGAGAGAGAGGAGAGAGAGAGGAGAGAGAGAGA
>RJWH01008963.1:0-26192 GCA_004363575.1 Solenodon paradoxus | reverse complement strand
AATGCAAGAGATTACTAATTTATTTGTAATATATTGGGGACAGAGGCTCCAGCAAAAGGGTCATCACAGTGTGTCCACAGGACAAGCACATGCTGGGGGGCATAGAAAGGCAGTCCCGAGGCTCTGAACCCCTGAAGCAGAAACAGAAAGAGCCAAGGACTGCCAGCTCTGTGACCACAACAGCCAGTGGGGAGCTCTGTGGGTGGCATTCCTCCAGGGAAGGAATCTGTGCGCCTCAGTGCATGAATCGGGCCCAAAGGGCAGATGTCCTTTCTGAGAGATGACATGACAAGACACTTGGCCAAGCTCAGCATTTCCCATGTGAGATCTCTGATGGAATGCCAGTCCTGTTGGGTTTGATAGCATGGAACCGCTGACTTGGCTAAGTGGAAGACATCATACTGTCCCTTATTTAGAACACTGATGAAAGAAAAGTATGCAAAAGAAAAGGAACAAAAGAACATCAGTGGGGTAAGGAAAACAGGTCCTTATGTCTCTTTAGGACTTGCTGGATGTTCGACATCTTTTGTTTCCTCAGTACAGCAGCCCCCGGGGCAGGGGCGGTATGTTGTAGGAAGATGAATTTGAAAAAGTGTGGATGGCATTATCTTCTTGCTGTTGAACTCTTGAAGCTGCATATTTTCACCTGCTCTTCTGACATAAAAATGTATTGCTATATACTGCTATCAGTGGTCTATGAAAACAACGTGAACAAAATAGAGATTCTGGAGACTTGTGACAAGTTCCTCTTTAATAATCATCTGGGAGTGTTGCAGGCAAGGAGCCAGGTCCCACACTGTCCTTCCTGCTGTGTTTCCTCAGGACAGGACAGGACATTCATCCCCCACCCAACCTGCTCCTCAGATTCATGTCAGATGAGAATCATGTTGTCCTCCAAGATAATTGCAAATGAAGCATGCAACAGCATAAACCACATAAAAAATTGTACCTGGTATCTGATAATCCCTCAACGGATACTGCCATTATTATTTTTTAATTATTTTCTTCATAGTTACTATGCATTCGTTTTCTCTTGTGTAAATAACATAACATTGCAACCTTAGCTGTCAAAAGCAATGCATATTTATCATTTTTACATGTCTCTATGTCAGAACCACAAGTTTCACCAGACTAAATTCAAGGTGTTGATAGACAAGAATTGGAAACTACCTAAGTGCCCATCACAGGATGGATGGATAAAGAAGATGTGCCATATAGACAATGGAACACTACACAGCCCTGAGAAGAGATGAAACCCAGTCATTGGAATCAATATGGATGGAACTAGAGGGGATTATGTTAAGAGAAATAAGTCAAAAGAAGAACAATGGTTACAGGATGATCACTCCTAGGTGGAATATGAATAGACAAAACAAAGTACAGAGGAAACAAGTAACCCTTGGACATTGGCAATAGGACTGAGGTTAACAGTAGGGAAGGGGAAGAGGAAGAGGGAGGAGGCCAGGGGTAGTGGACCACAATGGACAGCGGTGAAGAATGCTTGGTGATTTGGAGGAGGGCAGGGTGTGCTAACATATCTTTTAGGAATGAGGAACCTGCACATGTGGGTTTATATTCTTTTGTAAAGTTACCTCAATAAATATTAATAAAATTTTTAAAAATGGAGGTGTCAACAGTGCCACCTTCTCTTCTAGAGACTCTGTGGGCATATCTGTGTCTTGCTGTGTGAAGCCTCAGAGGTGGACAGCATTCCTTGACTCTTGACCTCCTCTGTTTATGTTCAAAACCAGCAATGTTGAAGAACCTCTCTGGCCTTGTTCCTTTTTCTTAAGTTGCTGGATGATTCAATTTGGGAAATGCTTTTTTACTTTTAAGGATGAATATTACATTGAACCACTCAATAATCCAGAGTAAAGCGCCTCAACTCAAGCACCTTAACCTGGCCATGTCTCCAAAGTCCCATTTACCTAAGGTCCTATCTACATACAAGTTCAGGGAATGGGGTTGTAGGCATTTTTAGGAAGCCATTACTCTGAGTACTAAACATTAGTAATTCCATACTTATTAAGAATAAAATTGCAGTGATAAAGAGCAAAGCTTTATAAACCAGGTTCTACCTCGTTTAAACCTGGGGTTGGGTGAGGACCAGCAGCATTTTCTGGAGGTCATACATAGTTCAATGCCGGTGGCCCCAACCCAGTCCTCCCCTCAGGCAGGGCAGGGACTCAGTACATAGTCTCTCCCCAGCCTCCCCCACCAGTGCGTATCCATAAGGTTACACTCAGGTGAGTGACTGCTTCTGTGCAATTCATTCCAGCCTGCACACCAGATGGCTACACTCTGGGCCACTCCTCTCATGAAAAATGAGTCTAGATTTAGTCTCAAGATCATCTCTGTGATGGAGACCTCCTCTGCTTTCTTTCTTGACCATCTAACCCATACGGGACGCTTCCACATCCCTTTTCATACAGGGGAGCTCAATCTCCCCATCGTCTCCCAGGACCAGGCAGATGAGGGGATGTCACAGGCCTGTTGGGAAAGAATCACCATAATTCTGACACACACACTTGGCCTGGCCGGCCCCTCCAGCTGCTATTTCTCTCCAGGACTGTATGTAGCCTCTTCTGATACAGAGGATTAGACCTAGGGCTGGAACCCCTATAGGAAACGAATGGAAGAGTTTACCCCTCAGTCTCCTGCGGAGATAATTCGTTTACTTCTAAGATTTCCCAGTTTAAGTGGGGATGGAGCTGGGGATCCCCCACTGGGTGGGCGTCGCTTGGCTAACAAGGGGAAGGGGGAGAAAGCCAGGGACCTAAAGAGAAAAATGTGCAAGGGACTAATCAGGAAGAGAGAGAAAGCAAGATACTGGAGGAGAGAAAAACTAAAGGTCGATTGAGACACAAAGACCTAAAAAGACAGAAAGAGCTGAAGGAATAAGGAAGGAGGACGCAAAGAGGTACAGAGACAGCAGGAAAAAGACAAGGATGCAGGCGCAGAGACACCTAGACAGACGAGAAGTCACGGGTAGAGTCATTCAGAACAAAGGAGTTCAAAGAACAGTCATCTACACTCACGCTCGCCCTCACAATGAAATTGCCAGACTGACGCTACCCCTGGAAAGAGCAGACGCACTGCAGTGTTCAGTTTATTAAGCTAGTGGAGACACCCTCTAGGGAGTGGGTCCCCGTTGCCAAGGAGCCCCGCCCTTCTCTCGGTCAGCCAATGGTAGCCCACAGAAGCCGGCGGGGTATTTCTTCAGCCAACCAGGACTCAGCGGCCTCTCAAAGCCACGCCCACATGCTCCTCGGTTACGCGAAGGCTCTTAATCTGCATAGCCCCGCCCACCACGGAGCCCAGTCTACGGAAGTGACTCCGCCTTTGGGTGGTTTGGGCAAGCCCTGGTAAGCCTGCACTTTGCCTTCGCAAACTCACTCCCTCGCGCCTAGAGGATGTGCATCGTTGTGCCTCTTTTTCCAGAGGCCGCCGAGCCCTTTCCCTGGCCGAATACGGAGACCCACGGAAACTTACTTCACAGAGGACCGCCTCTCGGCCTAGCGGCTGAGTCCCATAGGCTGGTCAGGCTGCGCACGGCACTCCGATTGGAAGCAGCAACTGTCCGTCAAGCTTTTACTCTGTACAGCTTCTACTCCACCTCTATCACGCCTGCTTTCCCTGGTGGATTAGGGAGGGTGCAGTTGAACCAGTTTCACGAAAACGTTCCTATAGGTCGGGCACGGTTATCTAGCAAGACTCGGGCTGAGAACGTCCTCTAGTAAAGCGAGAAATCTTCTAGAGCTTTCGATTGGGTGGGGCGAATTGTCAGTCAAGGGATGGGCGGAGGCAGTCGCAGCCCGACGCACACTATTGGCTGAGAGACTAGGCGGACAGTGTGTGGGCGGCCAGGCCGGCGGCGTCGACTTCCCCTGATTGGGTCTTAGGGCAGACAGTACCGCCCTTCTTACTCCTGATTGGCTGGGCGCGAGCCGCGCCCCCCTCTCGCCGGCAACCCTCAGCACTGTAAGTGGGCCCGGCTTGCCTCTGTAGAGCGAGCGAGCCTGGCTGCAGAGCGGGCTCGCTGGGTTCCCGAACCAGATCCGACGTAGATCCGGGAGTGGTGCGAGCCACCTCCACGGTGAGGGAACGCCAGTGGGCGGCGGGGGAGAGAGGGGTTGGGAGCCACGGGGAGCGGACAGAGCTCCACCACCGGAAGCGTCTTCCGGGCGACGTCGCACCCGGAAGTGTGGCAAGAGCGCCGCCGCACCCGGAAGTGTCATGCGGCCGCGCTGCGGGCAGCGGTGGTGCCCGGCCGAGTGCGACCCGGAGTTGAAACAGGTGTTTATGCACATCTGTTCCCCGAGGCTTTCTGGAGCCTTCCCTCTCGGAAAGTGTTGGCGGGTGCAAGTGTTTGGTGGCCTGTTAGATGTCTCGTCCTGTTCAAACCCACGGGGAGACAGCTCTGGGAGTTGTGTCCCAGGGGGACGGGCTCAGTAAAGGCGCTTAAGAAGTTTCTTTTGCGGCTCATCACCCTCAAGTCCCCTGCCCCACAGGGATGTGCAGATGGAGGCCGGAGGAGACGCTGCTGCCCCGGCCCCCGGGGACGCGGAGGACTTGGAGGACGCGCGGCTCCCCAGTGAGGAGGCTGGAGACGAAGAAGGGCTTCAGGAGGAGCCGCCGCATCCCGGAGACGCGGGCCAGGAGCAAACAGGTAGGCTTCTCCTCTCTAGGTTCTTGGAGGGAGTCTCTCGGGGGTGACATTTTCGGGGGAAGGCCGATGGAGGACCAGAGAGAAGTCTTTGGGAAGTCGCTTAGCTGACAGCGGGGAGAGTAGGGAGTCATCGTGGATTCACTGTGTGGTTAAATCATGGAGGAATGAAAAGGATGGATGTTCTCTGGGGGCTTGGGGTGAGCTGAGGTCATTGAGGAATCCAGGGTATCAGTTGGGGTCATAGGTAGTGGAGAGTTAGGGTGTTTTGGTCAATGAATGACCAAAATGAAATTAATAGGGTCAGTAAGGGGACTGTTTAGAAGTCATTGCCTTTGGGGGCTAGATCATTTGAATCCTCATGGGAAATGGCAGCCAGTGGGCTCTCAGAATATTTAAGTCATGGAGGAGTGGATGGTAATTTGTTGGGGTGAGTCTGTAAGGAATCAGATGTTAGTTGTTGTGAGTGGTGATCATTGGTGGGGAGGTGGATATCAATGAGATTATTTGGATTAGGAGGAGAGTCTTTGAAGACCCAGGTATATACTATACATAAAGGTATTTGGTGGAGAATCATTGGAAGCGTTTAAGGAATCAGTGCTCATTGACCTCTTTGGAATGACTGAATGTTGATAGGGTCATTGGGAAGAATTAGTGGACATTGCAGAATGAATGGTAGGGAGTGGGGGTCTTTGAGAAGTTGGGGATTATTGGCAAGTCATGGCAGTTATTAGAAGGTAATTGGTAATTGGGAACATAGGATAGGTGAATGTCAATGAGAGAATGAGGTCACTGAGATTTTATGAGAAATGGTCGAGACATAGTTGCCAACTGGTAACAATGATTGTCCTTGTGGGTGAACAGCGACTGGAATAGATGGGAGAGGAGTCAGTGTAGAGGCAAATGAAATTGTGGGTTTCCCTGATAAGTGTTCATCATGGCCAGGAGGAAGGCGGTAGAGGTTATTCATGTCCTATGTGTGAGTGGATAGTATGGAAATATTGTAGGGAGGGTTGTGGGAGTGGAGATCAGTGAGGATAAAGGCGGGAGGGGGCTGTGGTCTGGGAGTCATTGGAGGTCATTGGAAGTCAGGGGTGTTGTGGAGGTTAGTGGTCACTGTGGATGGAATGGATGTAAACAGAGTAACCTGTAGTGGAGGCAGTCAGTGGAAGTCACTGAAGACCGAGGAATTAGTGGTGTCAGTGAGGAGCGACTGACTGGAATGCTGGTCAACAGCAGTGGGAGAACATGGAGAACACAGGGAGCCAGAAAAGTCCTAAAGCTCTGGTCTTCGTGGATATTCATGACGGTCTTTGGGGGAATTAGTTATTGCCGAGAATATAACTGGGTGACCAGGAGACTCGAGGTCATAAGAGGTCAGTGGACATCCGTGAGACTACAGAAGGAGTTAGAGTAGTGGGGAGGCATTCAAAGTGAGGGAGAATAAATGAGAGGTCACAGGTCCTAATGAGAGACTCCTTGAAGATGAAGATATTACTAATAGCCATGCAGAGGCAGTGAGGTACTATGAGGACTTGGGGGTGTCTGTTGTTGAAAGGGAAATGTTTGGTTGGTAGGGAGAAAGAGGATTCACTAATGACAATGAGATGGGATTGCTGGGGCTTCAGCGGGATCGTTGAAGCCAAAGTGTTGGAGGACATCCTTGAGAGGCCAGGAGACACGTAGACATCTGTGTCAGCTGCCAGGTCCCTGTGGGCCTGGTAGGGATTTGGTGGGTCCTTGGACACATGGGTTAGTGGGCATCTACAGGTAGATGACCCACCAGGGCCTCCCTTTCAGGATCCGAGACCAAAGACCAGCCACCTGGCCAGCTGTCACCACTGCCGCAATCAGAAGCTGCATCGCGCACCTATGGTCTCTGGGATCCCGCACCCTCTGAGAGCAGCCCCATGGGTGGCCCTGAGAGTGCCTCTGGGGGCCAGGGCGGGGACCCCAGTGACGAGGAGTGGCGCAGCAAGCGGAAGCACGTGTTCGTGCTGAGCGAGGCAGGCAAGCCCATCTACTCGCGATACGGCAGCGTGGAGGCCCTGTCAACGACCATGGGTGTGATGACCGCCCTGGTGTCCTTCGTGCAGAGTGCAGGGGACGCCATCCGCGCTATCTACGCGGGTAAGCCAGTGACTGGGAAGGCGGCGGGCTGGCTGGCAAGAGGTCTGTCTGCCTGGGGGCCACCCAGCCAACCAGGAGTGAGTCAGTGTGTGTGGATGACTAAGCGGCCATCTGTCTGTCAGGAGGTAGGCCGTCTATCAGCTGGGTCTGAGTGGTGAACTCGCTGGCATTATGAGGGACTGACAGGACACTTCTGTGTGGCCTGAGAGTGTGACTTAGGGCTGTGCGGCTGAGGTGGGGGTTCTTTCTGGCATTGGCAGTCCTTGCTTCCTCCACTCCACTCCACTCCATGCTATGTCTGTGGCTGATTCTCCGACTGTCCCGCCATGTCTCTGCACATGTCCGTCCTCCCACAGCTTGTCCTTACGCTGGCTCAAGTGTCCAGAGGTGACAGTGAGGTCCAGGGGCGTGTGTGTTCAGGGGAAGGGCAGGAGAGCCCCACGTGACGCCCTGCGTCGCCTCTGACCCATGTCTCCTCCCGTCCCGCCGCTCCCCTCCTGCAGAGGACCACAAGCTGGTGTTCCTACAGCAGGGCCCGCTGCTGCTGGTGGCTGTGTCGAGGACGCGCCAGTCTGCAGCCCAGCTGCGCGGGGAGCTGCTGGCGGTGCACGCGCAGATCGTGAGCACGCTGACCCGCGCCAGCGTGACCCGCATCTTCGCACACAAGCAGAACTACGACCTCCGCCGCCTGCTCACCGGCTCGGAGCGCACGCTAGACCGACTTCTGGAGAGTGTGGAGCGCGACCCCGGGCCGCTGCTCCTAGGTGCCGTGCGCTGCGTGCCCCTGGCCCGCGCGCTGCGGGACGCCCTGGGTGCGCTGCTCCGACGCTGCACAGCCCCCGGCCTGGCCCTGTCGCTGCTGGCGGTCGGTGGTCGACTGGTGACAGCAGCCCAGGAACGGACAGTGCTGGCAGAGTGCCGGCTGGACCCTGCCGACCTGCAGCTGCTGCTGGACTGGGTGGGTGCCCCCGCCTTTGCGGCAGGAGAGGCGTGGGCACCGGTGTGTCTGCCCCGCTTCAACCCCGACGGCTTCTTCTATGCCTACGTGGCCCGCCTGGACGCCATGCCTGTCTGCCTGCTGCTGCTCGGCACCAACCCCGAGGCCTTCCATGACATGGCCACCTGCCGGCGCCTGGTGGAAGAGGGCATGCACACTCTTGGGGCCATGCGTGCCCTTGCAGAGACTGTCAGCTTCTCTACTGCCCCAGCAGCCCCTGCCTACAGTGTGCAGGCTGTGGGGGCCCCTGGCCTCCGGCACTTCCTCTACAAGCCACTGGATATCCCCGACCACCACCGCCAGCTGCCTCAGTTTACCAGGTGGGCTCTGACCCTGTGGCAGTTGGCCGGGTGGGCAGGCTTATGTAACTGGAAGGCTTAGCATCTCATAGACAGGACTGGAGAGAGCCCGCCCGCTCTGAAAGGATGGAATAGAATGGCTTCTTTCGAATAAGGGAGGTTCGGCCACCCGCCTCAGTGACTCCCTTATTCTACTGGAGAGGGAAGACCCAGGACTCAGGGAATTCCCTAGTTTGACGGGGAGGCTGGGCCCCACCACCAAGAATCCTCGTGTCTAATGGGGGAGTCTTAGCTCCCTCATTTAATGGAAGAGACTGAAGGAGATGGGCCATCCAAGACAGCCCTGGCTGAACGTGTCCCCTGCCTCCCTCCATTACTGTAGCCCGGAGCTGGAGGCCCCGTACAGCAGGGAGGAGGAGCGGCAGCGGCTGTCGGACCTGTACCACCGCCTGCACGCTCGCCTCCACAGCCCCTCGCGGCCCCTGCGCCTCATTTACCACGTGGCTGAGAAGGAGACGCTGCTGGCCTGGGTGAGTGGGGTAGGGCTTCGAATGAGTTCTTTCACCACTCTAAGCCTCCTCTCCCTCCACTGCATGCCCTCCAGACAGAGAAGCCTCCATTAAGCACACCACGCCTGTGCCTGAGCTCAGTGTCTGCGTCCAGCACTGTCGCTGCCTTTATACGCGTGTCTTTGAAACCACAGGATCAGTCAGTGTCTACAGCTGTCCATTAGCCCCATCATTCTGTGGCTGCTCCCCCATTAGCAGCCAATACAGTGTCCCCACTTTCAAGATGATTACCATTAACAGCCCTCCCTGCGCCAGCTCTGATTCCATGAGTCCTCAGCTCTCCGGGAACACTGCAGCTTGGTCCCAGGTGCCGTCTCCCCGGAGTGCCCTTCCTGAGGGGCTCCTCCGGGCTCGCAAGTCTTCACTTTTTTTTTCTTAAAGACAGGTGCAGGCAGGAATGAAGGTAAGTGGGCAGACAGGCAGGAAGAGAGAGGAGGAAGAAGCGCTTTATTTTTATTTAGTTCACACTGGTTGTTCTCCATACCCCAGGGGGTGAACCCAAGTCCTTGGGATGTATGTGGATTGAGGTGGATGTGACGGGAGGCAGTAGACCCAGTCACTGCTCTACCAGGGCGCACTCTCAAGTCTTCACTTCTGAAGGGTCTATCGAAAGTCAGCTACTCAGGGGGTCTGGGCAAGAGAACCCCACGGGAAATGGCACCTTCCACAAGGCGCTGCCATTTAGTGCACATTTATTCAGTCATTTCTGGCACATCTGTTACTTATCGTTGGTGTAGGTCAGCAATTTGAGTTTACTAAAAAAATTTAACTTTCATTTTTAAGCAATTTTAGACTAATGAAGTTGCAAAATTGTACAAAAAATTACCATCACTAGGTTCTTCAGATTCTCTAGATACTAACATAACCACAGGAGCATATTAATGAGAAAATTAACACCAGGTCAATAAGATCTAATTCACAGACTTCCTTCAGATGTCAGCAGTTGTCCCACTAATGTCCTTTTACTAATCTAAAAGCCAGTCCTGTATCACATGTTGGATTTATTTATCATGTCTTTTATTCTGGAGCATTCCTTAGTGCCTTTTGTTTTGCATGACCTTGGCATTTTTCAAGAGTACCAGCCAGTTAGTTTGAAGGATGTCTTTCAACCTCAGTTTTCCTTCATGCATTTTTGGCAAGAATATTGCAGAAGCGATGGTGTGCCCTCTGTACCCTATCAGGACACCCTGAATGTCACTTTGTCTCATTGTTGATGTGAATTTGATCACTTAGCTAAGGTGGTGTCTGCCAGATTTCTCCACTATAAAGTAGTATTTCCCCCTTTGTAATTAGTAAATATCGTGATTTTTGTCAGTGTTCTGATTTTCATCATACTTTCATCCACCGATTTTAATATCTATTGATAATTCTTGCCTAAAACAGTTACTGTTCTGGTGCTTACCAGGTGGTGAATTGGTTGATCTTCTACTGTGTGGAAGGACATTTCCACTGCCTATTCGTTAAGTTTGTACTATTCTATCAGTATGGTCTCATGGGGTTTTCATTACTTCTTTTCTATCATTGATTTTGGGTGCTAAATTGTCTCTGATTTAGCCAGGCTGACCTCCATCACTCCTACTTTCTAGCACAAGATGTTCCAAAAAAGATGTACTTTCTCTGTGCTGGTTATGAAATCAGCCACTTTCTCCAATGAGCCCTTGTACCTTTGAGCAGAGAAGGCTATTTCAAAACCAAGATATGGCAGGTCCAGGACTTTAAGCCAGGTGGTCAGAGGATACCTCCCTGAGGACATAGCAAGCCAGGGTGGTGTTTGGAGAAGAATTCACTTGGTAGAGAGAGAGGACTGTGCGGAACAGCAAGGAGAGGCTAGAGGGGCTGGAACAGAGGGAGCGAGGAGGAGAGCAGTGACAGGTGGTGTGAAAGCTGCTGGTGACCTGGGCAGGTCAGGCCCCTCAGATTGGTGTCAGGATCATAGTGACTTCTGTACCTATGCCAGCTGAAAACACGGGTATATGGAGCATAGGACAGCCCCTTGTGTACAGTTCCAAATGTTAAGTGTTATTGTCTCCAGATCCCAGATGAGCAAACTGAGGTCCAGAGAGTGTACACACACACACCCACCCCACCAGCCAGCATCACCAGATGAAGCAGCTAGGTCTACCTGATCCCTTGACCCAGTTGAGAAGCTGACCCATCTGTGACACAGTAATAATCCACTTAATGCTTTAGCGCAGTGACTGGGCAGCATCGGGCAGCAGCTGTTACTGGTGTATCTTCTGAATGGGAGACAGGCGTGGGGCTAGCTTAGGGAAGACAGGATTGGGAGTGCCCCGCTCCAGCCCAGCTGACTCTGTCTCCTCTCAAACCCCCAGGTGACGTCCAAATTTGAGCTCTACACCTGCCTCAGCCCCTTGGTGACCAAGGCGGGTGCCATCTTGGTAGTGACCAAACTCCTGCGCTGGGTGAAGAAAGAGGAGGATAGGCTCTTCATCCGTTACCCACCCAAGTACTCCACACCGCCAGCAGCCCCAGCTGCCTCTGCGGGCCAAACACCCCACAATGGCTTGTCCACTGGACTCTGAGAGGTGGAGCTCCAGATTGGGCAAAGCTGGGACTGACCACCTCTGGCTTCTCCCTTCTGTTTCCACTTTGAAAATGAGGTTGGGAGGGTTGGGAGGGGTGTCTGGCCAGTCTCTGTCTTCCCAGGCGATGGGGTAAGAGCTGAGGCCTGCCAGCCTCTCCTGCACCTGCACTTCGGGGAAGTCCTTAGGCCTCCCTCCACCTTTCCTCTGCCTCGTCTCCACTTGGATGATGCTTCAGGGTTTGTCAGGGTCTGGCCCTCCAGCCTTGGACCCCACACCCTCTGTCCCGCATCCGGGGCCTGCCTGCTAGATGGAATCTCAGCCCAGTGTGTCCCGGGCTGGCCAGGGTCTGTTGGTCCATGGAAGATCTGGAATTGGGAGTGCAGGGCCAGCCGGCGCCTGGAACCAGCCAGAGAAGATTTGAAAGGAAAGCTGCATAAAAGGCCTAAAATCGAATCCTACAAGGACATGCCTTTGCCCTTCATGGCCTGCAGTTTTGCTCTGTAAAGTGCGCCTGGACCTGTGTTGGCTGCTGCTGCTAATGTCCGGCATCTGCCTGTGTCTCCTCATCCATCCCTGGCCAGCACGTGCACGTCTGTGCCAGACTCACCGCCCGCACGACAGCAGCAGCCTAGAGACGAACGCGTGCGCACAACACTCACCGCCCAAACCCACCGAGACCCCGTCCAGTTGGGCCCTTGTTTCCTCCGAACTGCGGGTGCCTGGCACGTGCTCAGTAACTGTCGCGTGGCCTCGCGGCAGCCTGCGCTTGCCCAGAGCTGCAGCCCCATTGCTGCTCCGCCGGTCAACTGCTGAGTAAGAGCCCTCCGCACAGAGCTCGCGGTGCGGGCCGCTTTGGCGTCTCGAACGCGTCATTGCTAAGGGCGCATGCGCGAGCCCGGGAGGCATGGCCGGCAGGCGGGAGCCTGTGGAAGAGGAGCGGCCGGGAGTCGGGGAGGAGGCCGAAGGTGGTGAGGGCCGGGCCGGGCGGAGGCGGGGTTTGTCCCACTTCGGTAATGAGCTCCTGATAGCGGTACCTTTTTTTATAAAGTGAAATGTTAATCCTTTAAAAACAAATGCTGTTCAACGAAGTAGACCAACAGGTTATTTTCATGATCTAGATGGACGCTTGTCAACTTTGTTGGACACACGGCTTACGTACTTTAAACCGTCGACTGAGCAATTCAGGGTGCATCTCTTCCAACCAAAAGAAGAAGAAAAAGGTGTGGGGGGGTGTTCACATGAAAGTCACTCAGCTGCAGCCACATCTCGGAAACTGAGTAGTAATTCTCCAGCATCATTTCACACCAGCCCATGTGGCATGTTGCTTAGGTCTCCTGAACCTGCCTGGAGAATGGCCACTCCCGCAGACAGCTTCTTTTCCAGGAGACGGTTCAAAATGACGCCCTGTACCCTCGTGAGAATTCTGGAGGCAACTGGAGATTGCCGTCTAGCCAAGAGAGGATCTCCCAGGATAATGATCCACGACTACGCCATGAGCTTGTTTTTGCTGTAGAGGTGTTCAAAATGTACCCAAGTTCAGAAAATAGCATGACCAAGGTCCCTGTACCTAACACTACTTCAGCATTTGTGGGCTTTCTGCTCTTTCATTCCTAAGCCCCACCTCCCCCTTCTTCCTGTGCACCCTTTGAGCCCATATATTCATCAGTGCCTTCCTGCGCCTATATTCACCACACCTTTCCAGACCTGTCTGCACACAGCATAGTAATGAGGCTTTACTTGATTCTCATCTGTCCTTGACTGTGAACCCCATGAGGATGGACCATTGACAGCTGTTTTTGAACTAAAACAGTGCCTGCTTGTATGAATAATTAAACAGCTGAGAGTTTTTATTAGATTAGGTGACCTGCTGCGTTTTTCACAAAGGACACACAGAAATAAGACTGTAGTATAAGCACTGTAGCCGCGGCTGCTAAGAATTTTTTTTGGTATCAAGCTTTCAAATTTGTCAAAGTTCTGATTAACCACCAGCAATGGAGTAATTTGGGATTTGGAAAAATGGCATAACAAAATGTAATTTCTAGCTCAGGAAAACTGGTTCTCTAAAGAGAGGGATGGTATCTAATATTGATTACTGTGTGAAGACATAGGCCATCTCCTGCCTCACAGGGAGGCAAGTCTAGAGGCAGTTTGGCAGGTTATTTTCAGCACCTAAAGTGGTATCTGACACCTCAGGCGCCAGGCAAGGTAATCCTAGGATAGTTCACAGCTGCGTGGACAAGGAATGGTCGTTAGACCGTTTGTATTGAGAAGTCTCCACGCATACTGTGGAGTGTGTCTGCCACGGACTTTTTAAAGGGGCAGAAAAAATGAAAACATAAATGGTGCTATAGCATTTTAACACAGGAGGAAAAAGGGTGAATGGTATCTGAGGCTCAGATATTCACATTGCATTGATATTAACCTCCCCGTTTGGATGCTTTTCTGTGTCCCTGTTGTAGCCCCCTGGTATGTAGGAAATACTTTTTTTTTTTTTTTAAAGAGGTGCAGGCAGGAATGAAGGCAGCAGTAAGCAAGACGGAAATACATTTTGCTAAAAGATCTGAATGTCTTCAAATTATTGACAGCGGTTACTTCTGGGAAGGGGAGTGACTTGGAAAAGAGACTGTTGGGGAGGGGGCTAGATTTACTTCTAACTCCATGCTCTACTTTTGTTCCCTAAGTAATTAAAAAATTGAAATGTAAAATTATATTAATGCACACTAATTTGCAAAATATTTCAGGTAAGGCAAGAAGATGTAAAGAAAGTGAACACACCAAACATTTTATCAAAATTTAATAAGCTCAGATTAAGAACTGATTTACAACATGATTCTTAATGGCTGCAAAGAATTCCATCCTATGAATTTCCTGTAATCAACTGACATATTCTTTAGGTCTCTTCCATCTTTTAAGATCACAAACAATGAAAACAAAGAGCCTCTTGCCCCCATCCTTAATTCATTCCATAAGATATGTTCCTAGAAGTGGAAGTTCTGTTCCAAAGAAGTTGAATACGGTTTTGATACATACCACCAGAAAGTTTGAAGAGTAATACTGTTTTTGCCAATCAGATGGGCAAAAATGAAAGAGGTTGAAAATAGACTTTGCTGGTAAGAGTAGGGGAAGGAGAATTTTGTGAATCTGCCCAAAACCAGGTGGAAGGCAATTTTGTAAATCTCGTCCAATTTAATATGATCCAGCAGAGGGCCTAAGAATTTGTCCCCTGTAAATACACTGCCATGCATTTACAAAGGATGTTGTACTCAGCTGAACTGTTCTTTCCAAAATGTCTACTAGAACCTCAAAATATGACCTTATTTGGAAATAGCTTATAACTAGTCAGAATGAGGTCATACTGGATTGGGGTGAGCCCTGATCTAATAATGGATGTCCTTATAAGAACAGGGAAATTAGGACATCAGACACACAGGGAGGACTCAGTTTGTCCTACCTTGTTGTGGCGGTCCAAGAAAACTAATACGGATGGTCACTGTAGCATTTTGTAACAACAAAGGAAGAGAAGAAATCCAGCCATCAGTAAGAGATTGCTCTTAAATTATTCCATATCCATTCAGCGGGCCACTATGTCGCCGCTAAAAAGAATAAGATCATCACCAGTAGACATTGTCAGCTATAGAACACCATTGATGATGTATCCTTTATATAGAAAGAGTGGACATATGCTTATATATGAGTTGGATTATCTCCAGGTAGGCACACAGTGCTGATAACACGTGACCTCAAGGAGGGGAGCGGGAGGGGCGTTCCACTGTGTGAACTGTGGGTCTGCACTTCTTTGCTTTTTCACTGTTTCATAGGTTGACTCGTCTCTGCCCAGGTTTCTTTGGAGCAGGGTAGGTCACTGAGATTTGACACACCGTGTCATTGATTTCAATAATTTAAGATGTTAATATTTCTCCTGTGTTTTTCTTAGCATTTTTGTTGTTAACCACATTAAAAAAAATAACACAGGCTCATGGTAAACATGTAGAAGTATATGGTGAAACACCTGTTGGAGTCAGGATCCAAATAAGACCACTCACTATAATCCATTGGTTTTGTCATGTCTCTTTTCATCTCCTTTCTCCCCTCTCTTTTTCTTCTTTGCTGAAGGAACCAGGTTGTCTTATCCAGGTTTCAGAGATCTAGATGATGCTGATCATGTCCTCATGGTATCATTTAACATGCTTTTCTGGCTATTGCATTTCTTCTGAATTTGTATTTAGATATGGAAACCCGATAAGATTCATGTTTTGTTGTTGGTGTTTTTAGCACGAATCCTTTGAGCTGGTATTTTGTTCTTCCATTAGGAGACTTGTAAGATCTGGTTGTCTTGGATGTTCTTAGACCCATCAATTCTTGAAGAATTGACAAATCTGTCCTTTACTGATTTTAAAGAAATTCATATAAAATCACTCTGCCAGGTGGCATAGATTAGTATTTCATTCTGACCTAAACAGCAGCAGCCTAAGTGCACCCCCTTATCGCCCATGGATGTCATGAAGGGGAGGTCTCCAGTGTCCTTCAGTTCTCAGGGAGAAGCTGAACATTAGGGTCCTGATTCAGCCAGCACACACCGTAAACTGCAGGACGAGGGACACGGGTCCGCAGGAGCTCAGCCCTAGCTGGAAACTGCCCCCTCTCTGTATCCCCTGTTCTAGCCCGGGGGCCTTTGCAGAAACCACTGGGGCTTGTTCCTTCTTAGAGAGACCCAGAGCCTTCCTCAGTCCCTTCTCACGCTCCCTGGGTCTGTAATTCCTATTTTCGTCTCCACAGGGCAGAACAAGTCTTCGGAGAAGGCTGAGGACTTGGTGGCAATGGTGAAAAAGCTGCAGAAAGGTCACGTGTCCCCTTGTGGGTTAGGCTCCACCTGGGATTTTGAGTCAGACAGATGTGGTTTGACCCAGTCCCTCCAGTTCTCAGTGTTGGGAATTTATTCCGTTACCTTTTTTTTTTCCTTCTCCCACTTACCCAATTTAATCCATTGAGCCAAAGAATTACAATTCTTCAATATTCAAATAGAGGGGATGGAAAATCCTACACACACACACACACACACACACACACACACACACCCCTGTTTGTCTCCCTGGCCCACAAAACAGAAGCAATAGTTTAAAAATATTTAGGTTTGCTCTACCCCTGGCTAAGATGCAAACCATGGAAAACCCAAGGACCTGGTTCAAGACCTGGGGCCAATGGAAGGAAAATAAAATAAGAATACATCCACCTTTAAAAAAGTTTAGATATATTTCTAGAGATTTTCAAAAAGACATTCATAGGTGTGTATTCTCTGCCATTTTTTGCCATTATGCAAATGGCAAGTGGCAATGCAAATGACTGTCCCTTGCTGTGCTAGCTTGCATTCAGGGTCTATATAGGGACTGGGGCAGCCTGCTCGGTGGGAGTTAGATTGGAGTGCCCGCCCCCCCCAACCATCCTCAGTATAAAGTACTGCAGTCCCTTGGTTTCCTCCACCTCCCCTGACCTCCCCACCCTGTGACGCGCCCCCACCTCCCCACCCTGTGACGCATCCCCACCTCCCCACCCTGTGATGCATGCAGGAACGCACTGGGGCTGCGGTGCAGGGCAACACTAGGTAGCAGCATTGCAGAACTAGAAGTGCAAAGTGACCCTCACTGTCAAATAATACTTAAACGCCCCTCCACCCACCGCCCCGGGAGTGGACCCCTGGGGATCAGCACCGTGGAGAGCACCCGCACCTGAAGGTCCCAGGCAGGCGGAAAATCCAGGTGTCCGGTGGGAAGTGAGGCCCAGCCAGAACTGGGGGGCTTTTGCCCCACCTGTTTCCAACTTCAAAGACAGAGAGGGACGAGGACAAAGATGTCTCCGTACAGAGCACCGAAATTGGGGCGGTGAGAAGTTAGACAAGGCTCACCGCCGGGCCTGGATAGCTGCCACCCATGCAGTGAAAGTGGCGTTTTACCCATTGCTCAGATGAGGCCAGTACCAGGGTCCAAAGGACAGAAGTGACAGCTCCCCCTGCTGCACTTCTAACAGAGGGGCCAGATGGGAGGTGTCCATTGGCTCTAGGCACATTCAGAATTCCCCTCAGAAGCCACCACCGTGTTCCAGGAGGCCCTGAGAGACCTGCCAACCCTACTTGCCCCACCTCACCTCCTGCCGCGCCCCACTGCCCACAAGACTCACACCTGCCACTCCAGACCCCCTTCCTTCACTTTGGACACAGTGCCTCATGCCACTCCTGTTGCCCTGCCTGGCGTGGCTACCCTCTGCCACCTCCCACCCCGACAGGTCTGCAGAGCCCCTTCCTTCACTGCATTTGGGTCTTTACCCATTTCAGACAGCATCGTCATCCCCTTCAGTTCTCAGCCTCTTGCTTTGCTTAATTTCCCTTCCCAGCAGTTACTCCCTCGTGCACTGGTATCATGTCCTGGTCCATGTCCACCTCCCCGACCAGAAGAAAAGCCCCGCAAGGCCCTCGTACAGAACCTGGCACCCAGCAACTGTGTGTTGATCAATAGCAGTAGAGACACAATGCCACCCCTCCTCCTGCCAGGCGTCCATGTTCTCTGGCTCAGTATTTCTTTCCTACTGCAGAGGGAAGCCTGGAGCCACAGATCGAAGACCTGATCCACCGAATTAATGAGCTTCAGCAAGGTAAACTCCAGGACCAAGGCCGGACCTCAGGCTTTGTCTGCCTCTCCTTCCTCGTCTGTAATATCCAGGCCCCTCCAGGTTGTTGGAAGATGAAGGTGTAATGTCACCATCTGGGAGAGAATAGCGGGGCCAGAGGCCGCACTCAGGGTTTCTTCTTCCCTCCCTTGCCCAGCAAAGAAGAAATCCAGTGAAGAAGTGGGAGAAGCGCAAGCTGCCTGGGAGGCCCTGCACAGGGAGCTGGACTCCTGTAAGTGGGACCAGAAGAGGGACTCACAGCCCCCAGGATGTCTGTGACGTCCCTGCGCACGCCTCAGGGACTTTGCATGGCCTGTCCCCAGCTGCAGTGCTCCCATCCCACGTGACCCGGATTGCCTCTTGCCCATTCAGCTTGCAGCTCAAACCGCCCCACCAGGTCGGCTGTATAACGGTCCCGCCTAAAGATAGAAGCCACCTTCTCTCCATCGTCTACTCCCCTGCTTGATTGGCTTCCTCACAGCCTTTATTTCCACTGGGCTGGAAAACACCTGTACATTCTGTAGGGTCTTCCCTCCTCAGACACCAGGAATTTGGGCACAGAAGTGGAGACACGGGATTGGGAGGGTAACTCCCCTCCTCTGGGGCTGTCCGTCTTTGTGACCCTTGACCTTTGCATGAAGTTACAGTGGGGGCCCCTGGCAGCTCATAGTGTCTGTGTTTTCCAGTGAATGGAGAGAAAGCACACCTACAGGAGGTCATGAGCAAAAAGCAAGGTATTTACCAGCAGCTCTGTCTTCGTTACTCTCCCCCATCAACCCCCAACTATCCCCAGTCCCCAGAACAGGAATCATCATAAAGCTGAGTCAGCGTGCTTCCCTCTCTGCTCCAGTCACCCTGGGCAGCCACCTTTCTCAACATTAGCGTGTCTCCATGCCCTCAGTGTCTGATGTGATGTCCGGTTCATTGTGTCTAGCCAACCCTGACTCCCCAAGAGCTTTCATGGGACCCCCTTGGCCCCTCTCCCCACAGAGGCACTGAGGATCCTCCAGCTGCACTGCCAGAGGAAGAAGAGTGAGACTCAGAGGTAAGAGACCTGCCCAGCAATTCGATACCTTATCCCTAGCCTGAAGGAGGAGAGAGCAAGAGCTAGGGAAAATAGATCAGACAGAGACAACTCGTGTTCCCTTTCTCTGGAATAGAGTAGCTAGACAAGAGACTTCCCTGCTCATTTCTGACACTGTGTGGTGGTAAGATGGGCTCACTTATTTAATATTCATTTCTAGTTTCTTTACCAAATGAATGTCAGCCACGGGTATTAGATGCCAAGTCTTCCCCTATCAGTTATCCAGATCTTCTGCTATCCATTAATTTATCTCTCTGCTCATTTAGGCCCCCAACCATCCCTTTACCTATCATCTATCCAACTCACCCATTCGTTCAGCCATACATGTATCCAGCTGTCCAACCCTTCATCCTGCTAGCGAGATAGCCATTATCTCTCCAGCCTTCCACCTAAGCATCCCGTCTATCGATCATTCATTTGGTCTCTCTACCTTTCTAATCTTCCATTCATCTGGACATTCCTTTCTTCACCCAACTCTGTCTCATATCCAGACGTCTACCCACGCTTCCAGCAAGCCCGTCTGTATTTCTTCATCTAGCCATCATCCCTCTACTCTTCTCATCTCTTCAGCCAGCCACTCACCCATCCAGTTACCTATCCATCCAACCATCTCTCTCCCCTTTAAAATTTTACCTTGTAACCCAAGGACCCACGCCCTGGTACCCTATGGTTTTTGTGTTTTTGGGGTGGGCAGCCTGATTACGGGTAGTTAAAGTGTGTGTATGCTGAACCACACCACATAGTTCATGTTCATTTGTCTACCTAATCCTCACAGTGACAATGATAGGGATTGAGGAATAATGTCTCCTCTCACCACGACCATAATTTTACATATGAGGGGTTAAGTTAATTGTCTAGGATTATAGTGGAATAGCAGATCGTGGCTTGAAACTAGAACTTTATGAAACTAAACTACTGGTCCCCACACACAGTTTTCTGGGGAAGGCATGGTTTCTTGGAGGACAGGAGGACAGGCTGATTGTCTCCAAAGAGGTCCGAAAAGTTTGCCATTCAATCACCAGAAGAAGGAGAAGATGAAGGCGCTGAACAGACTCCCCAGCCTCTGCTCCTGCTGGAGGGCCTGTGCAGTCAGTAGAAACTACAGCCGGGCGTTGTCTTCCGGGTCATCCCTGGAAGTGCATGTTGCTGGAGTGCAGGGAGCAAATGTCTACCCATAACCCTCAGAACCCAGTCACAGACGGAAGACGCTGGGGTGACCCTGGGTCTAGGGCCTGTGGGGCACTGGGTGCCGAGTGAGAGTGTTTTCACCAGAGAGCGTCTGTTGCAAGATGTGGAGGATAAATCCCTACGGGGAACAGAAAGCGCATGGATCAAAGGTCCCAAGGCCTGTGTGTGAGGCAGACGGTGCAGGCCGGGGTCAGACCCAGCCTGTGTTTTCTCCTTGGTGTGGCCCCTAGGTTGCACGTGGAAGAACATCTGGAGGATTCGATGGGCCAACACAAGGACCTCTGGGAATTCCATGTGAGCCAACGCCATTGTCTCCAGCCAAGCCCCCTCCCCTTGCTTCAGTCCCAACCGACTGGCCCAGGGTCCACCCACTGCTCAGACCCGTTCCCAAGCGATGGTCCTTGGTTCGTTTCTCCCTCTTGCGCGTCTACTCGGTCCTTCAGCTGGTGCCTATGTTGGGCCCTCTCAGCATCCCCACAGTCACAACTGGCGTCGCGTGCACCACATGTCACAACCCCCACTGGTGATCCCGCGTCCCTCCTGCTCAGAGCGCATGCTCACCGGCAGACCTGCACCCTGACAAAGCTGTGGGGGGGTCCTTAATGCGAATAATGTCAGGATGCATCTGGCAGCATTCCAAGCTGGAAGAGAGAGTGACGCATTTGAGAAGAGCAACTGGGGGAGGAGGGCACTGGGGAGAGGTGCGGTTTGAGCGGTACTCAGGCACAGGGGCGCTTTTGGAGGGAAATGTGCCCCCAGAAGCGCAGGGCCACAGAAGAAACCCACACTGAGTTAGTAGGGGGTTGAATAACCTAATTCAGGTAAGGACTCTCCGAGAGGCACGAAGGAGGCGGGAGCCAGGGGGACAGATGGACAGGCCTACTTTCTCTCCTCGCAGATGCTGGAGCAGCGACTGGCCTGCGAGATCCGCGCGCTGCAGAGCAGCCAGGAGCAGCTGCTCTTGGAAGGTGAGGCGCCCGCCCAGGTGGGGGTGAGGGGGCGGGCCGCGGGGTTTCAGGCCCCGCCCACAACCCCGCCCACGGCGCCCCGCCCCGCCCGCAGAGACCCTGGCGCGCGCCAAGCTGCAGGACGCGGAGCGGCGGCTGCGAGCGCTGCCCGAGGTGGAGGGCGCGCCGGCGGAGCACGACGGGTGAGGGCAACAGGGCCTGGGCGAGGGGGTGACGAGCCAAGGCTGGGGGTCAGGGGCTGATGCCACCCCAACGGTCCCTCGGAAGACGCCTGCCTCGAGGAGGGTCCGCGAGGTCGCTGCCCTCCCCATCGGGCCCCCCAACTCTCCTTCTCTTTCTGCTCTTTTCTCCGCCCCTTCACTGCAGGCTGAAGGCGGAGCTGGAGAAACTCAGTGGGCAGGTCCTCGTGGAGACCCGGAGCACCCCCGAGGAGGGTGTCGGCATGCCAGAGGTCGGGAGCCCGGGATGCAGGCGGCGACGGAGCCCGCGGGGTGGCCCTGGCGTCCCTCTGAGCAGGCGCCCCCGGGAATGGGGTGTGACCGCGACTGAGCTAAGGGACCGCGGAGCGGCGTGCGGGGACCGACACACGGGGACGCCGCAGCCTGACTCCCGGCTCCCGCAGGCAGGGCTCCCCGGTGCCCTCGACGGGGACCTGGCGCCGCGGGCGCCCCCTGGGCCAGCGGCACCGCCCGTCGACCTCCCTTCAAGGCCCACCGAGAAATAAAGGCGACGCTTTCGGGTTTCAGAGCGTCCTCCACCTGTTTGACTGAGTCTGTGCCCCAAGAGTTCTCGGCGAGGGAGGGGGTGCCACGCACTCTAGGCGGGCCCCGCCCACCAGCCCTGGGGCATCTCGGGGTAAATCTCTAAAGTTCCTGAACGCTGGATGAAAGAGGGGTGTCCAGGACACCTGCAGTAGAACGGAGGTTACCAGTAGGGAATCGGACGGGGGTGGTAAGAGGTGGCGGAGCCCACTGGACACTGGTGAAGAACACCTGGTGACTTGGAGGGCAGGGCGTGTGGGCATACATCTGAGGAGTGGGGCAACTGCACACATGCGGAACCTGCACATACCCTACACATATGAGTATTTTAATTTGTGAAACGAAGTTACTGCAATAAAACTAAAAAAAAGAAAAAAGGAAGAAAGGAAGTTGTCCAGGCACAGCATCTCCAGGCCTCGTAGCAGGTTCCTGAACCCTCTTTTACCAAGAGCGCTAGTGGAATGTGTTTAAAACCCATGTCAGGTCGTGTTGACCTCCTGTGCTTCAGCGTGAAGTCCCAGGCTCCCTGAATGCACAGCCCCTGCCCGCTAGCTGGCGTCTCACTCCCTGCGTGGACTCCAGCTGCGCCACCGCATTTCCCCTCTTCTCCACGAGCGTGTCTTCTCAGAGCCTTTGTCCTGATCTGTCCACATCCGGCCGGCGTTCCCAGGTCCGGACGGAGACCGCAGGTCTGTTCAGTGCATCCGTGACTCAGGAGGCTGGCCCCTCAGGGGAGCCAGTCCCAAGGGGCTTCCCGTCTCCGACGTTGCCACTTAGTAAGCAGGTGCTGATTGAACAAATGCTTGCGGAATGTCTGCTGTGTGCCAAGCACTGTCGTAGGCCCTGGATGGTGAAGGGCGTGGTGGGGGGGAGCGGGTGTCTCGGAGGAGGAGTCACAGGGAGGGGCGGGGCCACAAACGGGAGCCAGCATTTCGGGCTCCGGAGAAGGTGCCAGGCAGTGGGAGGCGAGACTGAGCTAGCTTTTGAGGGGAAGACGAGGGGCGATGATAGGGAGAGTTGCTGGAGGCCCGGTCCAGTGGGCCTGGTCTGTCCCGGCTGTGCAGTCTTCTGAGCACACGGCAAATCACTTACTATAATGGTTCGTTATCATCCCCAGTCCACAGCTGACGGGAACTGAGCTGTGTGAGCCCAGACAGAACAGGGGCTTATCATCCATGAAGTGCTTAGTAAATGGTCCTTATCGTTTTCCTTCTTTATTATTCCCAGGCTTCCTGTGAGGAATGCCAAGGGGTGTATTTCTCCCAGAACAGTTTTTAATGCAATGTAATGCTTAATAAACGGTACTTACCATTTACTATTCTCGTGATTCCTAATCAGAGATGAGGATTGTGTCCCGTAAGCCCGCAATAACTGCTGGGTTTTGACAGTGTTGCAGTTATTTTCCTAAATCCACAGACAAGGTGCAGGGAACTTTAATCCCAGAACCACAGCGCATGGCAGGCCCTGCTGACCACAGGCCTGGCTTCTGTCCACTGACACTGCCCACCCGTCATGATCCAGCCTCCAGGGATCTTTGGGAACTTAGGTCTCTCCATCCTCCTTTGAGTCACACAAGTGGGGACAGCCTGAATACTTCACGGGAACGTATCACTTTCCTCCAAGAATTTAATTCTCAGTTTTCCTGCTCACTGGCTGAGTGACCTTGGCAGATTGTTTAACGGCTCAGTACTCAGTTACCACATTTGGAACCTGGAAACCCGCCCTGAACCTCCAGATAAGCCAGCCTGCCCTCAGTAGACATGGCGATGCAAGGCGATGGCTGATGGGAGGGATGGGGCCAGCCCACTGTTCCCCTGGGTTCTCGTCAAAGGCCGGAAAACACACTTCTTTACTCACACACATTTCCATTCTCATCTGTTTTTTTTTTTTTTTTTTTTAATTTAGGGCGGTTGTCAGATATATTCCCCGGGAAGGAAAGGACTCTGGATTCTAGTCAGGGAGCTTCTTTTGTTTTTCAGACTTTTCGTCTATATGATGTTGGGGTCGCGGGTTTGGAGGGGAAGGAGCGGTGTCTGGGAAGGTTGAACTGCAATAGGAAGCCTGCACTTTTGAAGACTGAGGGGTGGCGCACGCAGTGGTGTCCGCGGTGACAGCTACCAGCGACACGCGGCCACTTGAGCACTTGGGGTGAGGCTGCGTGTATGTGCCCGGCATGCAACACACACTGGATCTCAAAGACTTGGTACGAGAAAAAAATGCAAGTGACAACAACACACAAACCCAGACAACCTGGTGAAAAACGAGCAGAGGATCTGAAGAGACACTTCTCCAAAGATGGCGCCCAGTGGGAGATGTTCATCCTCGCTAATTATTAAGGAGATGCAAATCAAAACCATCTGATCTCACCCCACACCTGTGAGAATGGTCATTATCTAAAGGACTAGAAACAACAAATGTTGCTGAGGCGGAGAGAAAGGAGTTCTTGTACCCTGTTGGCTGGAGTGTGACCATCATGGGGAGAAATGTGGAGAGTCCACAAAAATTAAAAGTAGTAATTCCACAGGATCCAGTTATCTCACTTCTGGGTATTTATCCCCCAAATGCAGTGAAACTAATTTGAAGAGATAGATGCACCCCCATATTTATTTTGACACTATTTACAATAGCCAAGAGCTGTAAACAGCCTAAGTGCCTATCAATAGGTGATTAGATTAGAAAGAAGATGGAGTGTCTGCAGTACTATGGAATAGTACTCAGCTATTAAAAAAAGGATGAAATTCTGAGCTTACCAGAGGGGAAGGATTGGGAGCAAAGGGTAGTGGGAGGTCCAATAGACAGTGGTGGAGGACTTAGAAAATTGGCAGTAGATGTGGTGTGTTATAAATTTGATGAAGAGTTAGCCTACACATCTAAAATGTATCTAGTTTTGTAAGTCAATGCTACCTCAATTAAATTTTTTTAAAAGATGAAATCCTGCCACTTGCAACAACATGGATGAACCTAGTGTTTTAAGTCATTTTAGTAAAAGAAGTCCAAATTAGTCACTTCCAGATGGGAAGGGAAAGAGAATGGCGACATCCAGTAAAAAGGGTCCATTGTATGGCGAAGGAAGAATTGGATAGGGGCAAACTGACTGAAGCGTATGCAGATGTTGATTTGTAATGCTGCACACCTGAAACTTAAATGTTAGGCATTTTCAATAAAAATTATTTTTAAAAAGTTATATTGCTTATATGTGTGCACAATAGTATTTTGTGAATAATCCTATCTAATATTTAATGAATAGATTGGCTTAAATGAAAGATTGAAGTTAACATCTTGTTTTTCCTCACTTTGTTCTGATGTGCCTCGTAGAGACTTTAAACGTACGTACATGGCTCACTTTGTATTTCTGTCGGACTGCGCTGTCTGAGAGGGTGTCGATGGGGATGGGGCCAGCTGCTGTGCTCCTGGCCCCTGAGGAGCATTCCCTGCAGGCCATCTAACTCCTGGCCTGCAAGCGTCCTGCTGAGCCTCGGTGGTTATGGCACTATGGGCCCAGCCTGGCAGAATGGAGCCGACATTCAGATGGGTGCTGACTCTGAGATGGACAACGTGCAATCAAGGACACACACCCACACACGCACACCCGTGTCCTGATGGACGACATCTACTCAAGGACACACACACCTGCATCCTGAATCCTTCCTGTCTTCATCCCACTATGGATGAGCAGATCCCACAGAAAACGTTTCGTGGCTTTGAAAGGACATTTGGAAATCAATGTAACCAGATTTCCTGTCTAGCTCGGGGAACAGTTCTCGGTTTTATCCTCAGAACGCAGATCAGTATGACGTTTCTTCTAGGAAGAGGCTCAACATTTGTAGACCACAAAGTTGCCAGCTTCATGAATGTGTTTTTACATAACTGTTTTTCCACCGAAACTGCTAAACTTATTTCCCTGCATCTTCTCTTGAATGTTTTTCATTATATGGAGACTGACCTTCCCTGAGAGAAATCCGATCATGCTCTAACATGGGACTTTGGTGTGGAGTTGCAGACCCAAGGCAGGTGTCGGGCGCAGAATGCCAGGGAACCACGGACACTGGACCTTCATGGCCCAACCCCTCTCCAGAGACTCGTTTCTCTCTCGGTTTTCTGGTAAACAGATCTGCTCGTCCTGGTTAAAAAGTCCTCTCCTGTGGCCCCTGTAACTCAGAGCTCCTTTGATGCAGTGAACCTGCCGGGTCAGCCTTCCTATTGGACTCACCTGAGGCCTCCCGTGCGCCCGGGTCCTGATAAAGTCAGAGCCTGTCCGGTCGTTGAGTCCGCCCGGCCCCGCCCGAACGTTCCAGGACCGAAAAGCTCAGCCTGCGGCTCCTCACCC
>RJWH01008962.1:0-26222 GCA_004363575.1 Solenodon paradoxus | reverse complement strand
ATCATCTTTAAAAGAGGCTCCCTCATTGTTGAACACCTGTTAACTTTTTTAAAAAATGCCCAAAAGCCACCATTAGGAGGCGGATTCCTTCCTGAGCAGCCTCATTAGGAAGCCCCTGCTGTGAGCATAATAAAGACTATGTCCTTGTCACCTGTGTCTTCTCATGACTTCCTTGAACTATCCCCTAGGAAGGGCTTTACTCTATTTGGGCTTGAACACATGTGACAAAAATCATGTAGTATATCTTAATTAATATCAATGTCATTTAATGTGGTCTTCATTATTGTTGGATATGGTTATAGATCAAACATTCTTGCTGTAGATATTCATGATATGCCTAGATCTCACTGTATTCAATAATTCTTTTTCTTTATTTGATGGGATTATGTATTTGAACTTTGACTTAAACTGACATTTATTGCAGTGAACACTTGACTATATCTATGATAAATGAATATGATGATTTTCTACCAGAATACTGTTTACATTTTATACCAAATCATGTAATGCTCTTTGCTAATTGATATGTACACAGATGCTCCATTTTTGTATTTGGTTATTTAAAAATATTGTCAGTATCTCAAATATAAAGATAAAATTATGATTTTTGAAAAAATATATTTGTTTTGTGATTTTACTTTATTAATTAGAAAAACAAACCATTTTTTGGGAAGAAATGGTTGTTTCAAATTTTTCCCATTATGTGGTCTTTTGATAAGCACTTGAAGAAATACCTCTTTATTATTTTTATATTTCATTTTAGCTAAATTTATTTCATACCTTTTTAGATTCTTATGAGATTTAAAAATCATATGGACATGCAACTGGCTTAATATATGCTGTAAGATTAAGGTGATCAAAGGATGTGTGGATGCCCATAAACATGATGAACTACATATGTTGCTGCATTGTCAGGATGAGTTTTTACATAGAAACATTGAAAATCATGACTGCAGTTTTAGTCAAAAAGAAGAAAAAGGCTTAGTTTTATAGGCTTCTTTTGAAAAGAAATTAATGTAAATTAAGTGAATATATTACAGATTCTAAGCTGGGGAATAACATTTACTGAGAAGGAAAATGACAAAGGGAAAAAGCTCTCTAATATTAGTTATCACAAAACTTAATGGTGTGAATTACATAAATTGTACAGATATGTAAATCAAATAAATAGAAATATAGGAAATAAATTGAAGTTTTATGTCTTCATAGCAGAACCAGAGAGTGAAACGTTTGACTCAGACTTTAGTCCTGTTTTCACTAGCACTTGTTCAGCATTAGGGCAATTGGCACTTTAATGACTTCTATTCCTAAGAGTCTCTTCAGAGCCCCCTTTATGTCTTTGTTCCTGAGACGGTAGATGAAGGGATTCAGCACGGGTGTGACCACCGCATATATCACTGAGGCTATTGCAGATGAGTGTGAGCTGTGGGAAACAATAGAGCTAAGGTACACTCAGTCCTGTGCAATAAAACAGGGAAACCACTGAGAGATAAGATGCACATGTGGAAAATGCTTTCTACTTCCCCTAAGCAGATGAGATTCCACACATTGAAGAAACTATCTTAGAGTGTGAGTAAAGGATACAAGCTAGAGGTTACCACCTAGAAAAAACAGCAAAAAGATGCATCACCAAGTCATTGAGAAAAGTGTCCAAACAGGCAAGGTGGACCACCTGATAGAGTTCTTAGAAAAAATGAGGGATTGTATATCTGTACAGAAAGACAACCTCAACACCATCAAGCTGTATAACAAGGAATCCAGAGCACTCATGACACGGAAACCCAGAATCAGCAGTCCACAGAGCCAGGGTTTCATGACTGTGTAGTTCAGTGGGTGACAGATGACAATGAAGTGATCATAGGCTATCATGATCAGGAGAATGTCATCCATTTCTGAAAAGAGAATAAAAAACACATCTGTGTGATGCATCCTGCATAGGTGATGACTTTTCTCATGTCAGGAAGTTCTGCAAAATCTTAGAGATGGGGTGGTTTTGGTGAAACAGATGTCTACAAAGACAGGTAGGAGAGGAAGAAGTACACAGGCATGTGGAGATGGAGGTCTGAGATGACAACCAGGGTGGTGAGCAGGTTTCCCAAGACAGTGATCATATACATGAAGAGGAAAGTGCCAAAAACTGTGCACTGCATGTTTGGTTCATCTGTGAACTCCATAAGAAGAAACTGAAATTTTGTGTCATTGCCTGGTTCCATGTGTTGGAGGTAACTACCAAGAAAAAAAAGAACAGAAGGGTGACTAATGGTGCTAGACACAGATATCATTGCTTAGTAGAAATGCTGTAATTTAAATTATCAGGAAATAGATAAATTAGAATAGTTAATATATTCATTCATCTCATTTATGGAATCCTATTTAATATGTAATTAACAACTGCCCAATCTCTGTTTCTTCTGTTTCATGTTATTCACTTCACATGCTGAATACTTTCATGCATTTGATTAATATATGGCCCCTATTTCCAATGATGTTAAAGAATATCAGCAATAAGGTATAAAGTATGTCATTTGAGAGCACTAGTAGTGGTGGTGGGTGTGATATGAAGTTCACACAGTGATGTGAATTTCAGTATCTTGAGCACATAGCCAAGTCAACAAAAGCAAAAAAAATGCAGAAAACTTTGCACAAATTGTGAGGATGCTTGTATCACATAGAAAGAAAACATTTAACTAACACACTTTGAAATGACTTATCATAAAATGACTAATCCAAAACAGCAAGTGAAAGAAAAGATATTCCACAGCCATAACTTAATGCCAATGGCATGCGTTATCAATTTAAGATATCACTAGGAAAAATTTGGAGATAAAAAAATAAATCAGAAAATCTTTTAAAATGTGAGGAGGGTGCAGTATCTATGTTGTAATAATTTTTAAAAGGGAAGGTACAGGCAGGAATGAAGGTAGTAGGCAGGAAGTAAGAGTGATGAGGAAAAAGCATTTTATTTTGCTTAGTTGTTCATCTTGGTTGTCTCCCTGGTTCCGGGTCTTGAATCAGGAACCGTGGGATGTATTTGAACTCACCTTGTGGCGTAAACTGCTAGATAAACAGGGCACACCCTAGGTTGTATTTTTAATACATGGAATATGGGTTCAAATTATGTGCATAGATGAAAAGTTAACTGCGAGTCTAAATGAAGAATGCATTCAAAATGATGTCTTCAGATGATGCAACTTTTGGTAATCACAGAAGTACAAAAGGAACAGGAGTAACAGATGTGGACAGAAGTTGGAAATATGTGTAACGTGATTTATAAGCACCAAGTATCAGAAATACACATATTATTATTAGCGAGAGATTTTGCTGTTTAATAAAAAATCAAAACAATCAATGGAGAGTAGTACATAATATGACTTGTGCCTTTTAGTACACAATTTTTAAATTACACATTATGAACAAATACTCATACTCACATAAAATTTTTCAATGCTTTGTTGAATGAATACAAAAAAACAGTAGTATGAAAAACTCACTATACAGAAGCAAAGAACGCACAAAGAATATTTTAAACAGAGCCATTAACTGACTTACTAATCCACACATATGTAATTGAGGAAAAGTAAGTTCATTAACATGCTCTTTTTCTTTTCCTAAATAAAATAATTTTAACTTGAATATTGAGAGAGGCAATATGTGCAATGTATATCACAGGTATTTCCAGTGCAAAATAATGTTTCCAATCATGATTGGTTAATTATTTGTCTTTGACTATATATAGTCAAAGATACTCATTCTTAAAAACACTCTTGATTAGTGCTTTTTCTACACAGCTAACAAAATACTTATTTTTCTACCCAATTACTGCAAACCTTTTGTACTGAAATTCCATTTTTACTAGAAGGACTTATACCTCCCAATCTCTCTCCTAACTAGAAGATGACCACTGCTGAGTTGTCAGCATTGACCTTTACATTGCCAAGGTTGACATTTACTTCTCTTTTGGTATATTCAGCTATTTTATTAGCAAGCAAGCAAGCACCTTTAGTGATAGGGGTTCTGGACTAGGATATCTCTTCATAAACTCAGGTCTGTTCTTACCTCCATTCCCTTTTACCAACTACTGCAGTGTTTACTGGAATTATACTCACCTGGGTGGGGTTCTCTGAGGAAATTCTCAATGTCAATATCCCAAATGCTCCTGGATAGTTGATGATAGAGAAGGAAGCTCTGAACCCAGACAAAGGAACAAGGAGGAAAACCTTGATGCCCCTGAGCCAGAATTAGGGCTCTAAAAGCTAACACTGGTGTCCTGGCCATGACTAGGCCGTGCAGCTGAAGGCATGCAGAGAGGAGTATTTACACTCTGTGTTTGCTCATTAGCACCTTTCCCTCCCTCCTGGTACTGTAGCCTCTGACTAAATAATTTCCCTGTGGACACTTGTGTGGACAGAATACATTTCTTTCCTGCTCTGTCTGTGTTCCTCAGATACAATTTTGTCAATTATGAGTTCATTTTTTTTTCTCCTTGAAATCTCCTGTCTCCTAGAGAGTTAAAATCTCACCAAACTTATTCAAGCCTTGTTAAAGTTTTCTACAAAGTAAAATATTGAGGATTTTCTCTTAATTAAGTCTCTTGACCCTCCAATCATGGACTTATAATGGGAATACATCCCCTATAATCATAGGGAATTACTATTTACTCTTCAGAAAGGTCACAATTTTTATTCACTTAAAAAGCTTTGGAGATGTACTCCTTGCCTTACTGGTACTTTTTTGGAAAACAAATAGGAATTTCTTTTATATCTCCAGTGACAGTCTGTCATTTAGTCCCTCAATATAAATAAATTGTCAGTTATTTGAGCTATTTAGATAGACTCACAGTTTAGCACAATATAGGGTTTGGTGGATTTTGATTTTAAGATAGTTTTTCAATGAGATATTACTCTCATTTACTCCATTTGAGGAATGAGGCCGAGGGATTTAATAGTCTGGTGAAAACATAAATTTGTTTCGGAATGTCTATTGACACTATTTCTGGTTGTGATTCTCAACCAGAGAAAAATTTTCAACACTGGAGATATATTTGGCAATTTCGGAAGGACTTGTGTTAGACATCCACAACATATAGGATATCACCCAACTCAAATAATTATTCAAACCCGAATGTCAACATTGGAAGGTGGGAAAAACATGATCTAACCAGCATTTATCTGAATTTATTTTGCTACAATGAACTAGGCGTGTCTGATTCAAAATCCAATTCTATTTCAGCAGGTCTTCACTGATCCCAGGACCTGCGTTTATAACACTCCCAGGATATGTTTATACCGAAGATTCTGGCCTGTGGAATGCACTCTGGTTAGCGAGGATGTGATTCTTTATCAGAGACAGATGTAGGTACTTCTAGATTTTCTGTACCAAAAATTTGCTTTTTCAGTAATTTCCATGGAAACGTGTAGGGTCTTTTCACTCACCATAGAATCACGATAGAGGTTGTGATAAATTTGTGCTTGGTTCTCTTAAATATAATGACTTTTCGATCAACAATGACCATTTTATTTAATTTCTCTATCCCATCCATCATTTGGAAATATGTTTTAGACATTGTGACATTTACCCTGGTTGTTTGAGAATGCTTCTCCCACTAATGAGGATAATCTCTTACATAAGTAAAATTGTTACAAAGCTCAAAATAGTCTCATAATTCTATCCTATCGTCAAAATTTTATCCACATTCAAAAATTTCCAAGTATACCAACAAAGTCTGAGTTGTCTTTTTGTGTGTGAAATTAGGCTCTAATCTAAATTCACAGTTGCAGTAAGTTTTGTCTCCTCAGCCTCTGGTCTTTCTATTTGTCATGGCCTGACATTTTTTTAATTGTGATAGCTTATTTTCTAATTATTATTCCATATATTTAACGTTTCAGATTTATGTCTGTGATTCATTTTGATTTAATTTTTCTGTGTGGTTTTGTAGAGTGATCTCATTTCATTTTTGCATGTGGCTCTCCAATTTCCCCAATATCATTGTGAAAAATAATTACTTTTTCTATCATAGGCTCTTTTCTAATTTTCCATAAATTACCCGACCATAGGTGTAATTTTTTATCATGAAATCAATTCTCTTCCATTGATAAATAAATGTTATTGTCCAGTACCATGCAATTTGTTTAATAATTGATTCTATTCAAGGAATGTTGCATTTTAACACTAACTTAATTTGAGTTATGCACGATAAAAAATTTACATCTGTGTGTAGTACTGTAGATTTAACACTATTTCCCCTTTTCCTTCACTTTATAATTTATCCTGTTTACCCCATTCCCCATCTTTTCTTGCACCCACTGATTTGCCTTTTTGTACCCCACTAAAAGTCCAGTGTTGTTTGCTTTAGTTCTCTCTATTTTGAAGTATATTAATGTTGAATTTTGATGATCTGTTTGCCTTCTATTTCTATACACTTCATATGAGTGATATCATAGCATGACTTTTTCTCCCTCTGGTTTAGCTCACTAAGCATAATTCTCTCTAAATCCTTCCAGGTTGCTACAAATGGCAGTATTTCTCCCTTTTGATGGCCATATAGTATTCCATTGTGCATATAGACCACATCTTCTTTGTTGATGGGCTTTTAGGTAGTTTCTAGCTCTGGACTGCTGTAAATAACACCGCAATGAAATGGAGGTGTGGATACTTCTGTAAATATGTGTTGTGATTTTAGGGTAAATACCCAGTAGAGGAATAAATGAATCACATGGAATTTCCATTATAATTCTTTGAGCAATCTACTTACTGATTTCCAAAATTCTTCCACCATTTTACACTCTCACCAGCAATTAATATTTCCCTTTTCTCCAGATCCTCTCTAGCACATGATTCCTTTTTTGTATGATACCATTCTCACACGTGTAAAGTGATATTTCATAGTTATTTTGATTTGCGTTTTCCTAATGACTAGAGAGGTAGAACATCTTTTCATGTACCTGTTGCCCATTTGTATGTTGACATCAAAAAAGTATTTTGATCACTATTGCTTTGTCATATAGGTCAAAATCTCAGCATGCGATATCTTCATGTATTTTTCTTTTTTTCTCAACATCACTTTGGCTATTTGGGATCTTTTGTGACTCTATACATATTAATTTTGTTGTCTTTCCTTGAAAAATGTTATTGGAATTTTGATATGTGTTGCAAACAATTTATTGAGTACTTTTGGTAAGGTCATCTTACTATCAATGCTAATTCTTCTTAATCATGAACATGGAATATCTTTCCATCTCTATCTTCTTGTATGTTTTCTTTAACGATGTCATGAATTTTCACTGTACAAGTATTTATTCTCCTTATTTAAGTTTATTCCAAATATTTACTTCATTTTGTTTTGATTGTATTTGGCATATTGTCTAAATTTCCTTCTATGACATTGTATATAAAAATAAAAATATTTTTATATATTACTTTGTAGCTTGTCAATTTGCTTATTTATTTTCTGTACTCATTTATTAATTCTGTTTCTTGTGTGTGTGGCGGCCTTAGGGTTTTATGTGTAGATTATCATGTCATCTTTAGTGTTCACTTCTTTTCCAATTTGGAGCCTTTTTATTTTTTCTTGGTGCCTAATTGCTCTGGCTATATAAAAGAATGTAGAATGCAGTGGTGGAAATGGGTACTCTGTTGTTCCTGGCCTTAAAGGAAATGCTTTCAGTTTCTCACCATTGAGTATGATATTGACTGTGGAATTATCATACGTGACATTTTTGATGCTTAACTTTATTAATTTATTCCAACTTTCTAGAGGCCTTTTTATCATAAATGGGTACTGAGTATTAAATGTGGTATCTCTGTATCAATGATATGATTATATGATTTTCTTGATTTTATGTGGTATATTAGTAGATACAATATTTTAAACCATCTTGGTATCCTCCAAATAAATCCTTCATGACAATGATCGGTAATATTTTTAATGTATCATTGAATTTGGCTGACTGATATCTTGTTGAGTATTTTTGCATCTGTATTCATCAGAGTATTGTTCTAAAATTTTGTGATGTCCTTGTCTGGTTTTGTTATCAGCATAATATAGGTCACCCAGAAATTTCTTAAATGTGTTTCTGTTTAACTCTTAGAAGAGTTTGAAAGGGTATGTATTAATTCTTCTCTGCACGTTTTTCAGAATTCACTAGCAAAGTCATCTAGTTGTGGGCTTTTAATTTTTGGTAGACATTTGTTTACTTCTTATATTCATTGATTGTATTAAGTCTATTCTAATTTTCCATTTTCTTCTGATTCAGTCTTGGTAGCTGTATAATTTCAAGAACTTATTCAATTTGGTTATCCAGCTTACTGATACTTAGCTATTCACAGTGGCCTATTATGATTCTTTATATTTGAGATACTTTTTCCAACATCTCTTTTATTTCTGATTTATATTATAAGCTTTTATCTGATTCCTTAGTGAGCTTAGCCAGTTTTTAAAAATTTGTTTATATTTTCAAAGAAACAGCTTTTGATGCTAATAATCATAAAATGTTTTTCACTACTATTTCATTATTTTGATCAATTTTTAATTTCTTCCTTTACTGAATTTTGATTTCAATTGTTCCTTCTCTTGTCGCCTTTGTATAGTTGTATATTGTTAGAGATTTTTCTTGTTTCTCAAGATAGTCCTGAATTGCTATAAACTCTCCTTTAATATTGCTTTTGCTATCTCTCTGTTATATTAGTTTATTTTTTCATACTTGCTTTGATCCAAGCACATTTTTCCACCTTTGATTTGCTCTTTTACCCAATACTCATTCAGAATCATGTTTTCAGTTTCCATGTATATTGGAATTTTTCAGTTTTCTTTTTTGTTGATTTCTAGGTTGATGTCACCATGAATGGAGATGATACTTGGTACAATTTCAATCTTCATTTGTTGGCCCCTTTATTTTTATTTATTTTTCACTTTTGCTTTCCAACCTCTGGTCTATCCTTGAGAATGTTCCCTGAGTACTGCAGGAAAAAAAGTAATTCTGCAGTTGTTGAGTGGAGGGTTCTGCAAATATCCACTAATTCCATATTTATCTAATTCATTATTTTAGGAGACTGTTTCTCAGTTAAATTTCTTACTGGTTTTAAAGAGACTGTCCTTGCTCCATTACAGACTTCTTTTTTGGAACTTAATTGTCTTTATATGTGTGGATCTTTTTCTGAGCCGTCAATTCTATACCAATGGTATTTTCATTTGTTTTTATTTCAATACTATGCTAACTTGACTACTATTTCTTTGTAGTAGAGTTAGAAGTGAAATAGTGTGACACCTCCAATTCTGCCAACTCCAGATTGATTTTGATATTTGGGTTTTCTTGATGTTCTAATTAAATTTTATGATTTTTTTTGCTCTATTTCTATGAATAATGTCTTTGGTATTCTGATGAAGATTATAGTGACTGTATGTATGTCTTATGTAATAAGATCTCTTTAAAAATGATCATTAACCCAGTTAGTGAGCAAGGGATAATCTCCATTTCTTTCTGTCTTCTTTTTTAGACAATATCTTGCAGTTTTCAGCATACAGTAATTTCACTTCTTCAGTTAAGTTTATTATCCCTGGCATTTAATTATTTTAGATGCAATTTTAATAGTGATTATTTTCCTGAGATCTTTTGTGTAAGTTCTATACTTCCATAATAATACAACATATTTTTCTATTAATTTTGTAGCTTATCACTTTATTATTTTCATTTATTGTTCCTAGAAAATTTCACTGGAGTCTTTGAGGTTCTCTCTGCTATGTCAACTTTAAATGATGATAATTTAACTTATTTATTTCTAATTTTGGCATTTTATATCACTTTTTTGTATAATTACTCTGACCTAGACTTCCAACATTATATTAGGTAGTAATGGGATGAATAGAGATCCTACCCATGTTTCTGATCATAGAGGAAACACTGAATTTTTGTCTGTTGACTGTTTACAGAGGTTTGTCATATGTGGTCTTTATATGTAGAGGTATACTCTATTCAATTCCCTAACTTTTTAGTTTTTGACATGAAGGTGTTGACTCTTGGTAAATGCATTTTTCTACATCTATTGAGATGATTGCAAGATTTTTGTCCTTTCTTAAATTTATTTAGTGTATCACATTTATTGATTTTCATGTACTGAGCCATGTTTGTACCCATGGAGTACATCCTACTATTAATGTTCAGTTTGCTATTATTTTGTTAAGGATTTTTGTATAATATTCAACAAATATTGGCATACAATATTCTTTTTTGATGATGCATTTTTCTGACTTTGGAATAATAGCAATGTTGCCATAATAAAAATTGTTTGGAGGTTAGACTTCTTCAATTACTTTGAAGCATTTTGAGAAAGATTGGTATTAATTCTTTGAAAGTTTGATATAATTCACTAGAAAAATCATCTTAGCTGAGGCTTAGGTTTCTTGTGAGATTTTGTTAACTGCTTCAATATCCTTGCTTGTGATCAATCAGTTCAGGATTTTTTTCTTTCTGATTTAGTATTGGAATATTGTTTCCAGAATATTTCCATTTTTTTCAAGCTTTTCCAAGCTTTTGTCATTAATTTGTTCATAGAACTCCTGCATTTCCGAAGTGTAACTTCTCATCATTTATGATTTTATTTTTTCTGTTTTTACTCATCTTTAGTAGTCTGGCTCGTGGCTTGTTTATTTTGTTTAGTTAAGACCAGATCTTTTTTTTTTGATCTTGGTTTTATTTTATTCTGAGTCTTTTTTATCTCTATTTTCCTTATCTTAGCTCAAATTTTTATTATTTCTTTCATTCTGCTGGCTTTTATATTCTCTTTTAATTCTTTTTTGTCTTTTAGATGAAAGCTTAATTATGTTATTTTTCTCTTGTTTCACAGGTTGGATTATATTGCTGTAAATTTCACTCAGTGCTGTTTTTTGCTGATTTTGCTCATTTTAATTTTCACCTTTGATTATTCATTTACTAATAGTCATTTAATAACACTCCTTTGTAGTTTTCTCCTCTTTCCACATTTGGGATGATTTCTAGTTTGATGCTATTGTGACCCTAAAAGATGCCAGATGTGGCTTCAATTGTCATTCATTGAGACTTAATTTTTTGTCTCAACATGTGGTCTCCTCTTCAGAATGCTTTGTGAACATTGAAAAACATGTGAAGTCTATAGTTTTGGGGTGTAATTCTCTATATTTAAGTTCATCTAACTTGCTATTTGAAGTTACTGTTTCTTGATTTTCTATCTTTTTGATCTGCCCTTTATGAATAGGATATTAATGTCCTCTACTATTACTGTGCTTCTATTGATGTCTCCCTTTAATTCTGTTAGTATGAAATTAATCTATTTTGGTGCTCCTATATTGGATGCATATATATTAACAAGTGACGTCTTCTTGCTTTCTTGATTCCTTTATCATTATATAATAATTGTATTTATCTTTCATTGCCTTTTTTGTTGAAGTCTGTTCTATCTGATATTATAGCATTTCCTAATTTTGTAGTTAGAAGGTGTATGAGTGTGTGAGTGTGCTCACACATGCGCATGTGCATGATGATGGGGCACATGTGTACAGTAAGGCAGATAAGGGATTCAGATCAACTTTTGAGGTCACCTCTGTGCATGCATGATGGCAGGAGGCACGTTCCATTAGACCTACTTTGTAGACATTCTACCTCAGTGAAAAAAAATCCAAGAGCTCCATTAGCATGGAGCTTCCCTGTGACTCGGGCCTGTCCTGACCTGTCAAGTAAGGACACCTGGGAAACTCTAGGCTGTGTGACTGGCACACATGTGGGACATGTCTCCAGTCCTTTGCTGACAAGTAAAGATCCTTCAGGTAAATGGCACCAAAGATCAACTGAAGGACGACCTCATATGTGACCACTGATAGTCTTTGTGGACAAGTGATGCATGACTTTAATCATGCTTTGTATATGGAAAATAAAGCAAACAAATGAATCAAAGAAAATGAGTCCTCTGCATCAGAAACTGCAAGCTTCCTGTCCTGGGGCCCTCCCCAAAAGACAGCAAAGTCTTTCACAGAAAGCTAAGGTCATTGTCACATGATGGCTTTCTCTGATAAAGTAAATGCCAAAGACTTCACCCCTTGCTTGGAATTTTTAGGGGAACCTGGAAGAAAGACAAGGTTCTCCAACAGGTTTCTGGGTACCCAGAGGATGCTTGTCTTTGGATGTTGTGCAAGAAGAGGTCTAGCATCTATGTCCACATCCCCAAGATGACCCTCAAATCTCTGAAGAGGTCTACTCCCACATTCGTAGTATTCAGATCTGTTGTGGACTACTGTCATCAGATCAGGACTGAGTAACTTTTGAGCATGTTCTGGGGCCAGGTGTGGCTCTGTGTCCTGGAATCATCAGGTAACTAACAAAACCTCTAGCCTTGATTACCACATATTCCAGTAAACACATAAATACATCAAGTATGTGTATGGGAGAAGTTTCATGAAGAATAAGAAAAAGGAAAGAGGGAATTAATGGCTGTGAGGGATTCTTTCATAGACTGTAATCTTTAAGAAGGAGCTCAAGAAATGAGGCTATGAGGTTATCTGTGGAATAGGAATGTTCCATAACAGGGTGGGTAATGGGGGCAAACGTGTGAGGGAATTGGGCCTTGTACTTGAATGAGCAGGAGGCCAGGAAGGGTCAGGCTGAAGGTCACCAAGGACCTTGGTGTTGCTGTAGGGATATTAGGTCCCACTTTAAAAGGATACGACATCACCAGAGGGTTCTGTACAGAGGAGGGGTGTGATTGGACTCACGCTTGAACATGATGACCTTGCTGAAGGAATTAATAAATAGTTGGAAAAGGCTCAAAGTAAAAACCCTCAGAATTACTACAGCATACCATCTGAAATTGAACATACATGGAGCTTCATTAAAACAAAACTTCAGGGTATACTCTGGTGGCCTAGCAGTCTAGTACACCTTGGAGCAGGCCCACATGTATCCCAAGGTCGAGGGTTAAATACCTGGGGATGGGGTAAGCAAGAAATGTGAACAACTAATGAAAACAATTAAGCCCCTCTTCCTTTTCCTCTTCTCTCTCCCTTCCTTCCTGTATGTGCACTGACCTTCATTCCTAAGTGCACCTTTCCTTTAAAAAAAAAACTACAATGACATTAATCTCTTCAAAAATTGATATTTCTTTTAGAGCCTGAGTTTTTTAGAATCCATTTCTTATCTCTTCCTACCTCATATCTGTGGGGTTTTTATGTTTTGATTTCTTTTCTCTACAGGTACAGTGCTGTTCTTGTTTTTTTTATTCCAAATTTATCAAATGCTACAACACTAGCTTGTCATTTCTTTCCTCCATTCCTGGGACTTGAGGTCTCCCTGTTACTCTAACACTATCATTAGTGTTGTGCTCCTTCTCTGGCATCAGGACAGGCACTACCTTCATCTGAAATAGTAAAGAGTGATAAATGTTTTCCTACACTGCTCTTTGGTGTCAGGTCATTCCAAAAGGTAGAGAAGTTCAGACATAACCCCAAATATGAATCATATCAAGCCAACAAGAAACTAGTAAATTTTCTCCATTTCAACCCAGTTCATCTGAGGGGGAAACACTGATTTCCCCTTGTTTACCCAAGTTGTAATGGTTTTGGCCACAGGTCTCCCTGAGTCACTAGTTCAGGAAGGAAACTATTCTACCCAGAGCAGGATGATCATCATGAGGATCATGTGGACACCCCAAAGAGGCAGGGGAAGGGCATTGCCCTTGGCATCTGAATCATCAAAGGGATGGTGTTCGTTGAATTTACCATTCCAAAGTCTGTGATCTAAGAGGAGGCAAAGCCACAGTGATGCAGAATCTCTACCATCAATATGCTCACCTCCATTCCTGCATGCAACTTCCAGCAAAAATATAACAAAAGTGAGGATCTACTCAGAGCAAAGAAAACGAAACAAAAAGCAAACAATATCACATGTCCCAGGGAGTGGAAGTCTTCTGGAAATTCTAGTGATAGGAGCACTCCAGGGAGACAACATTTCTCCATAGAGATGAGTCTGTTGTAGTTGGTGTAACAACAGATATCTAGTGGACACCAACTAAGCACAAATTTCTAGGTATTAAGGGACTTCAGCCTTCACCGGACTCCCCTCTAAGACTTTATATACATTGTGTGAGGGTTTTCTGTCTTTTATTTTCTTAGAAAGCAAAATGCAAGTGGAAAGGAGAGATGAACTATCAGAAAAATTAAATTTAGCCATGAAAACTTAGTCTCAAAATTGACGACTAAAACCATGGATCCTACATGCTGCTAGGTGCAGTCCTTGGTGCTTTTCTTTTGCTGATTCATTTGATCCTCATATATATTCTACGTAGCAGATCTAATTGAGAAAGGAAACAGATTTTCTCAAAAAGATAAAGTCGTCAAGTTTGGTGAGGCTATCCCTTAGACTGAAGAAGATATTTCTCGTCCCCTTTTTTTGAGCATCACAAATCCATCAAGTTAGTGTGTGGGATTCCCCACCCCTGACTTGTTCAGAGGAGGGATCATAACTGGGCTGTACTGGAAGTGGACCCTGCTGTTCAGTCCCTGCTGGTGGGTGTCCTTGTACAGAGATGAGGAACTCAGGTCTGGGGTCAAGTAGAATACCAAGATAGATTTTCTTCTGAAAAAAGTTAATTATTTTACTATATACATTTATCAAGTTTTACAACTTATATGAAATTAGAATATTGACTTTATTTCCTCTCAGTCCCATACACACAGAATTGTTCATGGATCCTTTATTCATCTTTCATTATTCTTGTTGAATTTTTTTAATAATAAACATTAGAGAAAGTCTTAGGCTATCACTTTTATCGTAATCGTCTCATTTCCATGACTATGAAGATACATCTCCTATAAATTTTCTACATGCAAATTAAACCAAATATTTCCATTTAAAAATCATATTGTGGTTTTAACTTTGCTGCATTGAATTAGTCACTGTGAGTGTAAAAAGAACTCAATACAATAGTGTACTATGACTAGATTGCTATTCCTCAATATGATCAGGAATATTATTTCCTTCTTAATATTTAATAATTTTTGTTTCATTATCTATGTTACATTTGTTTTCAGTTAATATTTTTTTTTATTTTTTTCTTACTTTCTGCTTACATGGGTTTATATCTTTTCTTTTTGTAGTTTCCATAGCTTGGGTCTTTACTGGTTTAGGACCATCCATCCATTTTCCAATGTAAGTATTTGATAGTAAGACTTTTCTTCTTCAGAACTTTGTCTGCCTGCAGCAAGTTTTGATGTCATATTTTTATTTATTTTCATTTTAAGTGTATACGTGAATACTGTATTATTTATAAAACTGTTCAATTTTTAATTTTTCAATGTTTTCCAATGAGAATACTGGGGGATGTAATGATTGTACAATCAATTGCTTTCAAAGTGTTGAAGGTTTTTTTATTACACAAAACATCTAAATTGGTGTTTTGTGAGTGTTAATTAGAATGTGTACACTGCTGGGTGTGGGTTGTTGGTACTATCATTGTCAATAATGTGGTCTTACAATGCCAGCTGTAGGGTGTGAATCATGTAAAGCCTAGACTGGGGTACAGACCTGGGGCCACAAAGGGAAGGATAACCAGAATAAATAAATTAAAAGTGGAAAAGAATGTCAACTGGATAACATTGCTTATGGCTTATTTCTAGTATATTCTCAATGACTGTCTTACAGGACTATCAACTGTTGAGGGAAATATTGTGGGGAGTGTTGAAGACTTTAAGTACAATTTTAGATGTGTGTCTGTCTTCTTTGACTTATTCAGCTTTAAATCCTTTATATTTAGAGACAGTTATAGTTACTGTCTCTTGGTAGGTAATTATCACCATGCAGTGCTGCTCTAATCACTAGTAGTTTTCTTTGATATGAATCCACTTTGCTAGTAGAGACACTTGATTCTTTTATTAATATGCACACAATACAAAATTCTGCCCTCCTTTCAACCCTCCTATATTGGTATATTTGAAGTTGATTTCTGTATGCATAGCTTTCTTAGGTCCTGGTTTACCTTCTCAAACTCTGCTTTTAATTTGTTTATTTAGATAATGCAAATGTAATATGATTATTCATGTGAAAACTCAAGTCTTCCATTTTTATTATTCATTTTGTTCTTTTTCTCATTCCAGTTTCTATTTTCCAATTCTTAAGTGCTTCTCTGTCTCCCTTCATCCAACCCCAGCCTTGACCTTTGAGATACTGAGCAGCACATTCTACTTCCTCTGTAGTCTTATCATTGCCACATACTCATCTTCCCACCAAGCCTAGTACTGCCTACAGCCTGTTTCCCATTATGAGCCTGATCGCTATGCAGGGTCAACCCTGCCATCTTAGAACCACCTCTAACTCATGTATGTGTGAATAACTGAGTCCTGCCCTCTAATCCCCATGCCGCCTGCCACAGACCCAGCCAGATATCCCCATACTCTGTGGCAGCACCTGAGACCTGAAGCTGAAGTGTTTCTGTCCAGCCTCTACCAGGGGTGGAGCAACAGTTTGATCCTGGCTGATGAGTCCTATCTTCTCAGATGTCTGGACAACACCCAGTTGAGGATCTGAACTTTGTGAGTGGTGAGTGGAATTAACACTAGGTGTGGGTTCAGAGAGAGTATGAGCCTTAGGTTGTCCTCATCACAGCCTGGCATAGCCCCATCCCTCACAGGAACCTTGTTTCTTCCCCTGAGTCTTCACCTGTTCTTGTAGTCTGTATTAAATCCGCTCATCTGTAGATTTAAGGATGACACCTCTGAATGAAACACCCTGTTACTTTAATCTGTAGGGGTCACCAGTCATCACTCTAACATAAAAACATACACACGTTTTTACCTACATCTAGAGGACTTGTGATTATCCTGAAATGTGAGTAGAGATAGCCTACTGACATCATGGGGGTTCTCCATGTTATAAAGCACACACACAGGCCCTTGGGCAAAGAACTATCTGACTTCCAGTGACACTACTGTCCAGGGAAGGAGACCAGATTCATGGGCGTTAACAGGAATTGAGCCCTCAATTAACCGGTAACTCTTTACAGTGAAACTGAGTCACTGTAGAGCCCCTAAGGAATAAAACATGTTTAAATCTGCAGTCATCATAAACTCTCTGTCCAACCACATGTGTTGAGAAAGTCAATACATAGTTTTTCACTGATTTCTCCCAAATGGGTAGAAGATGACAGGCATCAGGGTGATGCAGGGACAGAAGAGTTTCACTAGCTCATAGTGAAAATTGTTTCACTATGGTCACCCTGGGGAGAGTGTGTCAGGGGCTGATTTTCCATGTTCTTTAAGAAGCAGAGGAGTCTTTATATCTCGCAGTAAACTATATCCATGGGGAGGGCATATGTTTTAGTGAAAACACCTTGCCAAGTGAAACATTTTGATAAGTGAAAACATCGTGCTAACATTGGCTGCCTACAGATTTTGCTAACATAACAAATCAAGAGCAACCTGCTCCTGACTCAGCATCTCTTGTCTTCACTATTGTATTCATAAACACTGTGTTCAGTCATGTCCGTCCAAAGTTGTCCCCAGCCAGTGTGCCTGAAAACATGCATTTTCATGTGTCTTCATACATTTGCCTAACTCCCATATCTTCTGTCTAATGTGACCATCTCCTGTAAATAGAGCAATTCATGTCTGTCTTTTTGCCAAGATTTTCTATCTTGTCAGTTCTCAAAAATCCCCATTCCTTATTTCTTGGTCTTTATCAACCATGATCCTCCATTTCCTGTTCCCATAACTGATGTCAGGGAGTAGTGCCACCTCCCCTGTGCCTGCCATGCACATATTTCCTTGAGTGTCTCTGTCTCCTCCATTTGAAAACACACCTCACATTTCTCATTCCTGTGTCTGCATCCAATACTCTCCCGAGTGTCTGTCCTCTGCTTCAATCTACATCATCTCATGTTGTCCACACTTTGGGAGACTTCCGTTCATGTAGACAACCAGGTCATTCACTAACTGTTCCTCTAGCCCCTGACTAAACTCATATTTCCTTACCCTATCCCTGCTGTCCATGAGTGCCTCTGAGTTCCATACTCTGTGCCATGCTGTAGTCACTAATCTATTAAGGGACGTCTTTATTTCTTCCAGGTTTTGTCCATTGTTAATAACACTCTTTTACATGTATTCTTAGTGCTTTTTTGTGGATGTGTGGTTTCAAGGCAGTTGAGCAAATACTCAGGCCCAATTCATGCACCAAATGTTGACGTTCTGTTTGATTTCACAAGAATTTGACAAGGTGGCTTCTCAAGAGTTTGGGACATTTATGATCCCATCAGCAATGAAGGGAATTTCCTTTGTCCCACATACACACAAATAATTGATATTGTCAATTTTCAGACATTCTAATATATTGGCAGGATTAATAATTGGTATTTTAATTTGCTTTCTTTCTAGGTACAACGCATTTTAGTAATTCCCCAATGATGAGATGCATTTTAGTAATTCCCCAATGATGAGAAATTTCTGCATGTATATTTTCCAATTGTATATATTTTCTGTAAGATGTTCAATTATATTTCAACCTATTTTGATATAGTAAGCTATTTTTGTTTTGAATTTTGCCAGTTATTTTAATACTTTGCATGCAGGTCTTCTCAAATACATGTTTTTAATGCATTTTACGAGGAGATCCTCTAATTATTTTTTGAGCAATGTCTTTTATAGGGTGTACATTTTAAGTTTAATGAAGTTTGCATTATCTATTTATTTCATGGCTAATGCATTTTGTGTTATGTGTGAAAATAATAAAATTATAAGTTTTGTAGAATTTCTCTTGCATTTCCAATTATGGTGAATAATGTTTGGCATTTTATAATTAAGTTAAAATATGATAATGGGTGAGTGTTTTTAATCTGTATTCATTTCTATATTTTCAATATAAGGAAACAATATATAAATGAGGATTCACCAGGTAGAGGACTTGGAAACAAGACCTCTGCTTCACACCAGAAGCAAGGAGGACCTTACCCGCTGTGAAAAGAATATTAGACATACCATACCCATAGTGTTAGGGAAGCTTGAACTCTGAGTATGTGGGCCATAAGAAGGGGTTTTCTTTTGGAAATTAAAACACACTTCTAAGATGTATCTTCTGAATTTATACTATCCATCTGGTTTGAATATATCAATTCCAGATGTTAGTATGAAATGGTTCTTGAAAGAGTGGGATCTCTGAGGATGATGACATAAATAAGTGAAAAATCCCTCTTTGTGGAAATGTTTCTAATTCAAGAAAGAGGGAACATCTGAATAAAAATGCTCCTTGTATTCATCAGCACCATTGAAAAGTAGAGACTACATGAGGAAATGATCCTTTAAGAGTGAGAACCAGGACACAACAAATGGGAGAGTTAGCACCGGGAATAATTAACAGACAATAATACAAAACCAACCAATCAAGAGAATATCAAATACAAGAAGGTAAAGGTTAAATGTATAGGTTATATAGTAAAAAATATGTTAGTGTATGATGTAAGTGCACATGTTCCTAGAAGGTCACTACTACACAGTGAGTTTCGATTTAAACAGTTGAAGGTAAGCCTGAAATGTTGAATTGACATACTTTGACATCAATTATCTGTAGAGATTTTGGAAAATCAATTATGTGACTCTGACACTACTATACTGAAAATCACCTGGTGGGTGTAATTTAGATCACATATGTAGAAAACATTGATTTTGAAATGCTATTGAATATGTATTTTCATATAAAGTTATTTTCCAGTTTAAAACTTTTTTTAACTATCAGAATAACACAGTTTTACTGTTTGACACAGATTCTGAAATATGAGAAAGAGCAGAAAATAATATTATCAGTAACCTGAAACACTTAATATTTTACTATGTTCCCTTACAATTCCTCTGTATGTGCAGTATTCCTGCGAGTTGATCTTATAATGAAATGAAATTAGTATACCCATTGCTTCATCAATTTACTAATGTCATAAAATTTTTCTCATGTCCTTTAAGCTTGTTACAAGTAAATTTAAATGCCTCTATAATGGTTTTTCAAAGATATGACATGTATTTCATATTTTTATTACTACATGTCTACATTTATTTTTGTTGTTTTAATTCTGCATAAATCTTTTCACGTAAGTTTATGCTAAAATATTTTTATGGTATTGATTCTGTTCTTAGGCTATGATCTCTAATATCAAGGGGCAAGCCTTGACCTTTTGCAATTCATTTTTTGTTGGTATTTTATTTGAACTAAACAATATATTGAGTACTATTTCCAGGTAATTTTCTCTTGTGCACTATATATATTTTCTTTTTGATGCTCCAAATCATCAGATGCATTGTAGAAAATTTGGTGTTGTGTGGGTGTGTAGGTGTGTGTGTAAAAAAAATAAGCCTGAGGAAATCCCACTATGTTGTGTTCAGTTCATGGTATCTAAACCAGCAAAGACAAAACTCCCATTAGAATAACATTTGCTGGGCTCTTAAGCATTATGTAAACCAAATTTACTGGTAATATTCAGAGGTGATAGAGTGTTGGTTTACTCCATTTCATCTGTAAAATATATATGCACTAAACCAAAAGGCAATTCAGATTATCTTCTCCTCAGTCTGTCTTCCTATTGTAATTCTAGGATTTGATTACAGCTTTTACAGTTACTTTCAAAAACTAGTTTAGCTTACAAAACTGTCTAGTTATCCAATACATAGCTCTCAGGGCTACATTTACAAACTTCAGCTCTTCATTATGTAGTTCAATTTGGTGAACATTAACCTTGCAATCAGATTAATCAAATTAATCCCATGGGAACAGTGGGTTACAACAGAGAATCTACATTAAATAAGTCTATTTCAAATAGTTCAATACTGATTTTCTTCCTATGCACATAAGTAATATACTAGTTTACTTAGGTTCTGCTATAGAGAAAAGAGTTTAAAAGTCAGAATGAAAATAAATGAAAGGAAGGGATTGTAGAAGGAGTAGAGGTAAATATCAAAGAAGAGTCAATTCCTATTATTAAAGTCACCACTCCACCTTTCAGTTCTTCTAGAACTCGACTCCAAAGGTAATGCTTCTGGTTGTGATTTTGCTCACTGAAGATGCTTAGAGTGGTCAATTCACAGTGAATCTCACTAAAAGAACCCAATTAAATATTGTATTGTGTTTATATAGAAACATTTATTTTCTCCCTCTCTCTTGCTTTTCCAAGGTTTAGGGGCTAGTGGGGCTGATGTTTTGCCTGATGACTTTGATATCTGCTTTATGTCATTATTATGGTAGTCTTCTCTGGGCCTTAATCACTGGATCTTCTAAAGTACAAGAAAAAGAAAATACCTTTTAGAGGTAGAGACCATCATGCTTGTGTATTTAATAATACAAGTAGAGATGAGAGAAGCTACTGAATCACTAAAGACCATCTTCCTCCCAGTTAATATCCATACTGTGCACATTATAATAAACTATGTTTGACATTACCTCTTTCCTGTACATGACTAGTGCAGACTGTGCAATTGCCTACAATTGTATTTGCAGACATCAGAACAGGCTTCCATTTCTCCATTTCCTATGGGAATAGAGGAATGAGGGAATGGGAGAATGAGAGAGGGGAGGAAGAGAATAAAGGAGGAGTAAGGTGAAATCTGGGGAAATGGCAGTTGGTGTCAGTTAAGCAGGAAGACTGGAATTGGGACACAGGGTGTCTGAGGATTGGGACCAGAGAGGACACATATAAGGAGGAGGCAAAAAATAATTTTCAAAATAGAGACAAAGAGAAGACCCACTGAATGAGCCTCTGGGGAAGGACTTGTGAATAAGTCTGAAGATGCTTTAATATGACAATGAATCTACTTATCAAATTGGGCAGTAGGATGGTGAAGTGGAGTTGTGGGGTTGTCAAGAAAACTTAAGACTCTGTGCCAGTGTCCCATACCTATTTCCCTGCCTTTTGATGAGGGTGAGGAGTCATGGGGCTGGGACACGCTGATAACATACAAGGTTCAGGCAGAAAAAAAGTCATGAAGAGAGAAGATTGGCCAGGATCCTGAGAGAGCTTGGGTGGTGCCTGGACTTCTCAAGAGAGTTATAAATATTGGGTGGGAGTTATTAAGAATTATGTCAGGGTCTGGGCTGAGATGGAAACTGAAATGGGTCAGGGCAAGGGTGAGGCTGGTTGCTTAGCCTAGAAAGCCTTTGGGCTCATCCTCCAAGTGGCCTGGTTGAAGGACTTTGATGTGGTCTCATAGATTACCAGGACTGGGTGAATGGACAGGCTGGTCAGCATGTCTGCATGCTTCATGAGCAGCAAATATTTGAAGTAGATTTCCTATTTATGGAGAGCTGTAGCCTGCTAGGAGAATCTGGCTTCAGTGAATATTCTACCACATTGATCGCTGGCCACTCAACTATGTTAGCTGGCTTCTCCTTGCACCCAGAAGAATAGCCGAAAGGTCCCAGGGAGGGTTGGGTCCTCTGGGGACAAAGGTATCAACTATGGGGAGTTCAGTCTAAGGCAGCAGAAATTGAACTCCACCTCTTATTCATGGCTGCCATTGAGAAGACTTGACTATTGCTAGATACAAACCGTCGCCCTTCATCCAAGCCTGGTGGGGACAACAAGGCTCCATGTAACCCTCTCCTTTGCATCCCACGGGCACTGCATGTCATTGAGCTGGGGATGCTGTGCCCAGGCAGGATTGTCACTCTCTGGCACCTGGAAGTCCTTAGAGACACCATCTTCATCCTCTTCCTCTTCATCATCCTCCTACTCTTCTTTCTGGATGATGTGCCCATTGCTTCTCTCACTCTCTAATTCATGGGTGCTGGCAGCTTGCAGGGTCCATCTAGCCTCTCCTGTTAGACAGCGTTAGAGCTCCAAGGCTGGTGCCTTCTAAGTGAGCCCTCACTGTGGGGAACAATAAGGAAAAAACTTAGTCTAGATAATCAGTGCCTCTGACAGTGAAACAGAAACCCAGGCACCTAGAATGCTAGGTACTTGCCCAGTGAGGAAAACCTTGACTAGAGGGATTTATGTTAGTCTGCTAAGATCTAGGAAGAAATTAAATGTCAAACAGACAGCTTAAGACATTTTGGATGTAACCTCTGGTATGCAAGCAATGGTTGTACACAACTTCTCTGGGTAATGATAATAAATACCCAAAGAGTCAGATACTCAGGGTGAGAGTCCTCACAAGCTTCATGCCCTGACCCTGCTTTCTTTTTTGGTCTTTTTCTTTCTATTTCTCAATCTTTCACGGCCTACTTCCTACAGCCCTGTTGATAAGATTCAAGCCTGGCACCTCACTGCAGCCTCTTATTCCAGGAATCCCTGCACACAGCCGCTGACCTCCACTGCCCCTGTGGTACTGCAGGGATTCCCACAAGCTAATTGACCATACTGAGCCTGTCTTTAGTAGCCCATGGTGATGGCAGTGGTGACAAGGGATATGACAGTGGGTAAGAGACTGTGGCATAAGCCTGTTAGGCAGCCAGTTGAGAATAGGGGGAAGTCTGCACTGGGTGGACCAGGCACAGGTGATTGTCTGGAGCAACCCAGCAGGGTGCCTGGGCAAGGGGCAAGGGAGGCTGTATGTAGGATTGAGGGACCATCTGGCTGTCTCCACTAGGGTGGTTGAATACACACCCACAATTGAGGTAGGAGATGGTCTCTTTGTAGCTTACCCGGAGCCCGCCTCTCTTCTGAATCAGTTTCTAGAACATGGCTGGCTTGCACGTGTATGCATTGCTTCAGGTCCTGCCACCACTGCAATTTTCAGTAGATGAGCTCCAGGTTGGGCCACACACAGAGAACGCAGAGTTGATGGTGTCCATGATCCATTCTAGATCCATTCTAGAAAAGCTGGAAGAAGTTATAGCAGTGTCCAAAGTGGTGGCTTCCAATGTCTCCAGAGGTGGTAGGGTGGGGGGACACCAAGTCTGCCCCCATGCACAGCACTACCCTCCCTTGTTGCCCTCCCTTTCCACTGCCACCAAATGCAGCCCAATGCTGGTGTCACATTTCCTCAGGAAAAAGACAGAGAAAACATTTAAAGAGGAAAAAATATGCACCGACTCACTCACATGAGTGCAAGCATACACAGATCCAATTAACTTGACTATGGTGGGACCAGTGATGTGGAGAGGGAAGAGGGAAGCATTTGGTCAGGCATTCTCTTCCCTACTGTCTCTGCCTCATGGTTTCTCAGCTTGGGGCACTCAAGCCCCCTTAATTCCCTCTCTTCCCTCCTCACTGTCTGCCTTCCTGTAGGTTTCGTTATTCTAAACTAGAGATTAAATAAAATGAATTAATGCCCCATAAACCAATTGATTTTTTGTGACCAACTTTATATTGAAACAAGGAACTAGAGAAACTTCATATTTGCTGATTCACTCTGTAAACCACAAAGCCCTGAGGCCCAGCACGTATCAGGAATGTCAAGAAAATGTGCCCTGACCGTAGAATGTTCCAATGGTCACAAACCACCTAGAGAAAATTTCAAAACAACTGCTCCATTCCGTTTCTGTAAAGTCGCTTACACACATACCCTGGCACACCCAGAAGAATCAAGCTATAAATACCCTGTGCTATTTGAATGTGAGGCTGCATTATTTGGGTGGTGTTCTCCCCCACGCAGCCACAAGCTAAGAAACTCCTCTTAAACTAACCTCTGGTCTGTGACTCTGGTCTCGCATGGGAAAAGACATTGTAACATTTGGAGGCCTCAGCGAGATCCCCAAACTTTCCTGAGCTGGGTAAGAGACATATGCGATCAGACGGCCTCTCTGGGAGGATGATTGACCTCACTCAATCTCGAGGAGAGGCGCCCCCTCATATTCCAGGGTTTCTGGCATTTTGTGGGACAGCATCCTGATAGAAACCAGTCATCCCCATAATTGACACAAATTGAGGAGTCCAGGATCCCCAGGGTAAGTCTGAATTTCTGTTCTCTGACAGGTCAAATGAATGTCGGACGCGACTAAGACCATTCACCTGAGACTTTCCAAGATGTCAGAACGGTCATCTGACAGCTTAGAATTATTTTCTCATTGCCTGTTTGCTGTTCTATGTTCTTGTCTGTCTTTGCTTTCTGTACTTGTATTCGAAAAATGGGGAATGGTTGCCTAGGTTGCCTACTTAAACATTTCCGTGACTCTTTCCCTGATGATGGAGCATATGGAGTCCCCTGGTCACCGGGGACCTTCCAGACTCTGTAAATTAGAATGGTCCACCTTTGATGTAGGTTGTCTGGACATGGGGACCTTTGACATTTCCACTGTTCAGGCCATCTGGAAGGTCGTCACGGGAAGCCCTGGCCACCCTGACCAATTTCCCTAGGTAGACCTCTGATTAGGTCTGGCTGAGAACTCTCCCCCATGGTTAAAGGCTTGTGCTCTTAAACAGGGATGTCAAATCCTTCTGGCTCAACCAGGCTCAGATGAATCTCAACAGAAGCAAGACAGGTTTTCCCAGGTTCCCCTTGTCCTCACCGCTCCCCTTGAGGAAGCTGACCTTCCCCCAACATATAATCTTGGGCACCAACCTCAGTCTGAGCCCCCTCAGGAAGAAACAGTCTCCTCTACAGTCCTTTCACCCCCACATATACGGAACAGATCAGAGTATAATCAGCTGGGTGCTCCCATTCTTCACTTAAAAGAAGCTCTGCCTGTCAATGACATGAGGCGATCCTTCTTATTATACTTTCCCCTGTCCACTAGAGAAATATAATCAGAAAGTCCAGAATACCCTATTCTCAGAAAAACCCCAAGGTCTGATCAGTCTACTAGAATCCATTTTGCAAACACATAAGTCCACATGGGGAGATTGCCAGCAACTGTTAAACACGCTGTTTACTTCTGAGGAAAGAACAATAATTAAGTTGAAGAGTAGAAAAGCAGTGTTGGGATCAGGAGAGGCTTCTTTAGAGGAAAATCCATACCGAATTGAGGAATCCTACCCCTCAACCGGCCCCAATAGGGACACAAATACTAATGGGGGAAGTTTAGCCTTGGTCAGAAAAAAAACATAAGAGCCAGAGAAACACGATCTCACCCAAAACGTCAATTGGTATGAACAGCTTTTCAATTGGTCCCCTTTGTTAACAACTCTAGTTTCCACTATAGCAGGCCCCTTTTTACTCTTATTATTAGACCTGACCTTTGGCCCATGTGTCATAAATCATCTGATCACTTTCATCAGCAGCCTAGTAAATTCAGTTAAAACTATTACTCCTACAACCCCAGTATCAGTCATTTCTATAGTTGAACTTGAGTCAAGGT